>CATIWR010242129.1:0-14190 GCA_949677035.1 Omphalea diandra | reverse complement strand
TATATATATATATATATATATATATATATATATATATATATATATATATATATTGTGTATTTTATATAAATAAATTATATAATTTTTATAAAAAATATTTATTAACTTATATTTTGTGTGTTTAATGGAATGAAATTTATAAATAAATTCTAAAATTGTAATTCTTTTACTATGATAAAAATATATTTAGTTAAAATATTTTTTCACTTTAATTTCTATTGTCTCCTTTATTTTTTCTTTCTCTCTTTATTCTCTTTTTTTTTTTTTTGTATTTTTATATTCATACAAATTTTTAAAAAATAAATTTATAAAATAAAATATTTTATTAAACTATATACTTACATTAATAAAAAAAATTAATTTTATTTAAAATTTATAATATATTAAATATAAAATTTTATTTACAAATAAATTTAAACAAAATAGATTTAAAATTGAAATTAAATCAAATACTACCTTAATTTCTTATTTAGTCATAATATCGTAGAGAAAAACAGTGCATTTTGAAACCGACATCATTACCACTAATAAGAACCTCTTTATTCTAAATTTCTAATGTATAGTTATTGATCCAACAAAAGCCAAGTTCCTATACAATCCTAATCCAACTGTATTCTAATTCCTTCATCCATATACTGTCTGCTCCGCTTTCATCATTAAACCTTAAAGATTTTTTCAGCCCTCAAGTTCATTTTATAATCCAGTCAATTTGAGCTTATTTGACTTGGAATTTATTAATCACAGTCTAAAAATTATTTAAAAAGTGAAATTTATTAATAGTAACCTAAATATTATTAAAATAATATTTTTACTGTTATTTATAATTTTTTTTTAATGAATTTGACTTTTCCTATCACAAAAGTTTTTAATGTAATAAAAATACAAATTCTAACATGTTTGCTAAATATAAAATTCATTTGAAGCACCTATATATATATTTTTTAATTCTATAAAATTAATTTGAGTGAAATTATATTAAAATTGATAGAAATTTGCATATAATTTAAAATTTGTAAGGCTATATAAATATGTTGTAGATGAAAATATAGAAATGCGAAGATGGCAATAATTAAAGAGGAGTGGGTGTGTATGTTGATGTTCGTGACAAAAGACAAACGGTCAACATGCATATATAATAAGCAGTTTCCATCAAATATTATATCACATTCACATTCATACATTGTACATTTATCTGTCAGAATTTCTGTATAAATTCATTTAACATACGTATAAAATATAATCTTTGTATTATTCTTCGTATGGTTGTCAATATTCTTTTTAGCATGTCTCAAAACATTGAATTACAAAATATTCCAGCGTCCTTTTTTTTTTTTTTTTTATTCCAACTAGATTTTGCTACAGTTTCTTTTTTTTTTTTGAGATTTTCTCTATAAATTAGTTATATATTCATTTATTCTTATAGTAAAACTATTTAATTGTTGAACTAATTTTATTTAAAATTAATGCAAATTTTAAATTTGTCATTTCTATTTTTTTTTATCTCTTATTCTATGTGTATATTTATTTTAATTAGTTTTAATTTATTCATCATATTCCTTTAACAAGTAATAATTTTATAAATAAAAATTAATTTTTCAGTTAATTTAAGTTTTTTTTCTTCAAACATATTAACCTTTTTAAAATGTCATATTTTAAAGGGGAATAAAAATTAAAAAGTTTCAGATAATTACTTAAAAAATACCAAATTAGAAACTATGAAAATATTTTTTAAGGTTTAATAACAATAAATCTGTAATAATAATTTAATAAAAGTGAAAGAATATATATATATATATAGAGAGAGAGTATCTGCCAAATTTCTAATTGGAAAAAGAATTTTTTTTATCCACTAACCGACATAGGAAATAATACGGAAATAGAACTGAAGCAAACCAAAAATGTATAGCCGCAATTTTTACACTAAGAAATAAGAATTTTCTATTTCACGAGATTTTTCCTCTTTTGTATCCATTGAAATGGATAAGAAGCGTGGGCTTAAACTTGGATTCAACTATGACTAAATTTGTCTTATTTTATAATATTGATGGCTAAGTTGATTTAATCAATTCAATGGCATCTATTAATATTGGTTTACTACACTAACCTTACCTCTCTTCGAATTAGAGTCATCATAAATAACAGTAATTAAAAGAAGCTAGTTTTATTCTTGAAATTCCCCTAATAGGGCACACTCAGCTTATTAACCTTTCTTCTACACCCATAAAGTCTATTACTACTACTAGTAGATATGCTTAAGCACATGCATAGCATGTGAATGAATTGTTGTTGAGATTAATTATGGTAAAAACATGTATGTATGTTTGCTTCTTATTATAGTTATTACATATATTAATTTAATTAACCTGTGTTTAATAGTTGAACAAGTGTATGACTAAAACTATTTATGTCAACAATCTAATCATCAACCATATATTCTGATCTGATCTGATGATTGTCATTATCTATCAGTACAACAAATCCATATATATATATATTGTGCCTGGAACTTCTGCCAAAACCCATAAAGTGGAGGATCAAATTGGACCACTTAAATCAATAGCCACATCCACCTACTGGCGACTAGTGATGTACTGTAGAAAGCAACTCTCATGAGAAAAAGTTTTACCATATATCAGGTTAATAGCAAATGTAGCTTATAATAATTGAGCAGTTCATCACAAATGTTCAAAAATATAAATGAATTTATCACAATTTAAAATCTTCACTTCTCCCTATAATTAGGGATTCAATAATAGTAATTGAAAATTTTACTTTTTAGCAATGAGGTTATAAATTTGAATTTTAATCGAAGTTAAATTAGTTTTGATAAAAATAAAGTAGAATAGTTGATAATTTTCCATTTAATACAAAATAAGTATCTATGTATAGTTACTGTTATTTACTAATGTTATAAAATTCGAATCTCAATATCCCTCACTGCATACTAATTTTTTTTAAAAAAAAAATCCATAAAACTTATGTATCAAATGGTCCCACCGATCGAAAATGAAAGTAATTAATTAATTGGCCAAAGGCACATTTAACTGCAGAAGTGATGAAAATCTGGTTCAAACTTGGTATATAGTCAGCTTCAGATAGACACAAATTGATGGAAGAAAGTAGGACTTAAATTAATTAATATACACAAAGTGAGACTCTAGATAAAAATTATTATAGGATTGATGCAGTAATGAACGATAAATTTGTCGTACTTAATAATTTAAAAAAAAAAAAGGAAAATTAAGTAATGAACCTACCAATTACTGACTTGTTCAGCCACAGGTTCCGTCCATTTTAAAAGTCTTCAATTGCCCAACCAGGGAAGGGTTTATTTATCCCTTTAACAACTATCCATCCATATGTTTGACGCATGTATAATTGGGCATTAGAATTAAAATATAATCAGCAAACATAGCCATTATAAAAAGATGGGCTATATGAAATACTAAAAGATAAACAAATTTCAGTCAACTATTAGCGTACGAATGAATGACCCAAAAACGAAGCAAAGCTAATATTGGCTATATATGCGATACTTGCGTATCATAATATACATACACGTTTTTATATCTTCAATGGGTCAATTGTAATTTTTTTTTTCTTGAATTTTTGCCTTCCATGACTGTACTCTGAATTTTCTTTGCTTCTTTATTTTCAGCTTTTAATTAATCACCATCTTTTTTTTTTTTCCCCTTTGTAAATACCTCTAATCTCTTGTGCTTCATTTATAAATTAGTTTTTTTTTTTTTTTCCTTAGCGAAAAAGACACAAAGTGGATGCAGTGTTAGTAAGACGGTTGAAAGTCTTACCACTCAAAAACGGATAACTATCCAGAAGAAAAGTCATACAGCACATGCAAATTCAATTAAAATAATTGTAATTAAAATATTTTTAATTTGGATGCTTGAATAGTTTAAATATTTCAATTCAAATCATGAGGGGGTCTTTTACCATTCTAGTTTCTAGTTGACATATATGGTTTGATATTTAAATTACTATTAGCATGAGCTCTATTCTAATTATTTCGTAACTTGGCATAAAGTAGTGCAATGTTTTGTGTACTAAAAAATGAAAATTATAAACTTGTCAAATGGTGGGTTGATGAGAGAATTTGTTATGGAAAAATCCCTAGTTGCTATATTTCATACAAAAATGAAAGAAAGTTTGAAAAAAGAAAATAAAGATTTGGATCAAAATTAATTTTAAAAATTATATATATATATATCTTAGATAATAATCTTTAATTTGAATGAGTACGCAACTATTTTTTATTCTAAGAAAATAATTATTATTGTTAACTTTCATTTAATTATTTTTAAATATGTTGAGAGATTAAAAAAAATTTCAAACTGATTCACAACGCTAAATTCTTCTCTCCAATTTAATTTAAATAAATTTAATTATTGATCAGTCCTGGCCTTAGGGTAGGCTATTAAGGCCTGCGCCTAGGGCTCCAAATTTTAAAAAGTTTTAAAGTGAAATTGTTCTAAAAAGACCTATATTTTTTCTTTTATCTAGTTTAAAGGGTTCAACGCAGAAAAAAATATAGTCTAATTTATTTTAAAATTTTAATTTTTCAATAAAAATGTCTAAAACTTTTTTTTACCTAGGATCTCCATATCTGTTGGATCGGCCTGTTATTGATGATATATTAACAAATTTATGTAAAATTATTTCCCAACAAATTTTTCAACACTATAAATGGGAGTTATAAATTCAAGATTTGAATCAATTAACATTAGTTTGGAACCAACACTAGCATGGGTTCGGTTTGAGTAATGATAAACATGATAAAATAGAGGAATCAATCTTCCACTAGGATGAGAATGAGAATATATAGGAAGGAGGCTGCCAGGTCGGTCTGTTGGCGTTCTCTCTCTCTCACACAACTTTTCTTGCTTTCTCTCACGCTCAGGACCAGCACACAATCAATTGCCAACAAAGTCAAAACTCGAAACCTAACTAGCAACATGCCCTGTCCTGCCTCTCCTCCTCCCCCTCCCCCTTCACCTCGGCCCCCTCTATCCCCTTTCCTCAACATCAGGCCTATTTTCCTCAACAAAAATCAATTTTAACGAATTATTTTAGAAATAACCCTAAAAAATAATAATGGAGTTAATGACTTGAAGGAAAAAAAAAATTGATCACAAGAGGGTGTTTTATAATTAGTGCATAAAATATATACATAAACCCAAAAATGATGAAAAGGACAAGCTCACATGAGGCGAACCAGATCATTCATGGGCCCCTACGTATAATCCTTCTCTTTCAATTCTAAATCTCATGGGTCTTTCTTTAATAGCTTAGAAAAGCAAGAAATAATATTACTGTTTCTCTTCTTCTTCTCTTATAGAAGAGAGAGAGAGAGAGAGAGCAACTTAGAAGTAGCAGGAAAAACAAAAAAAAAAAAAAAACCTTCTCTTCTTTCTTTCTTTCACGAGTGATATCTAGGTCAACAGCAAGAACAAGACCAGCAAGTGATGAATTATATATCCACGGCTTAATTGTCTTGTTTAGGGTTTTTGGTCAAAGAAGGAGGGCACCGACCATTTTGGTTGCAACTGAGATTGGGGCTCACAGATCTTGAAGCAAAATCTTGAAACCAAGGAAACAAAATCTTTCACTGGTGAGCTTCTTGTCTTCAAGCTCATTTCCCTTATAATCACAGTTCTATTTGTTATCCTACCTTTTTTTCTTTCTTTCTTTTTCCAATCATCATCTTTTTTCTTTTCCCTTTTCTTGTGGTTGGATTTTTCTTCTTCAAGATCTACAACAGGGATAAGAAGCTCAAGAATTTGATTGGGTCATCATGATGAATTTTGTTGAACAAGAAAAAGATGAACAAGAACAAGAAGAAGAAGAGGAGGAGGAGGAGGAAGAGTTGGTGATGACAAATAATAATAGTAAACTCAATTTTCCTTCTCCTTCGTCTCCATCTTCTTCCTCTACCAAGTACAGAAATTTTCTACCACAACACCACAACCTATGGCTTGGGCCATCTGAGTCTCATCAAGATTGCAAAAACAATCACGAACCATCACTCAATTTCGACGGCAAACTTGAGCTCATGGACCTATCACTAGGAAATGACAATGGAACTATTAATACCGGTGTTGGTGGTGGTAGTGATGAGTCTACAGAAAGAGAGCATATGTTTGATAAAGTGGTAACCCCAAGTGATGTAGGCAAGCTAAACAGGCTAGTGATACCAAAGCAGCACGCGGAGAAGTACTTTCCACTAGACTCATCATCAAACGAGAAAGGCCTCCTCTTGAATTTTGAAGACCGGAACGGCAAGCCGTGGAGGTTCAGGTACTCGTATTGGAACAGTAGCCAGAGCTATGTGATGACCAAAGGATGGAGCCATTTTGTAAAGGACAAGAAACTTGATGCCGGAGATATCGTGTCGTTTCAGCGCGGGGTTGGGGAGTCAGGGAAGCACCGTTTGTACATAGACTGGAGGCACAGGCCTAATGCACCAGATCCAACATCGTTTAAACATTTAGAGCTGCAAAATCAGCTACACTTCCCACAGTCGGTGAGGTGGGGTAGGCTCTACTCTTTGCCTCAGCCTTTGTCCTCCATACCAGGACCATACGATCATCAACATCACCATCATCAATTTGGGCAGCAGCACCATTTGAATTACACTAGTGTTAATCATCAGCCTTATTATCATCATCATCATCACTATCATCATCATAATTATGGGCAGTATTACTTAAGGCCACCAGCTGGGGGACTGCAAATTGGGGCAGTGCATCAACAGTACCATTATGATCATCAACGAGGAAGTGGGGATCAAGCGGCAGCGCCAATGGTGATTGATTCAGTTCCAGTTGTTCACGGTAGAAGTGTGGGAAAGAGGCTGAGGCTGTTTGGTGTAAACATGGAGTGCCCAATACAAGATCATGATCAGTCTTTATCGTCTTCTACTGCTTCTTCTTCTGTTGCTATACCACAATTTGGCACTGGTAATAATAGTTGTAGTAGTACAATAGTGGGTTCGTTCGCGCCGCATTTAGCAGCTTCCTCTACAGTTCTCACTCATCCACAATCGAGAGTACTAGCCAGTAGTAGTAGTAGTGGCACTACTACTGTTGCTCAAATGCCAGCAGCGCAAGCTCATGAGTTTTCAAAGAAAGGAAAGACTTCCTTATCTTTTGATTTGGATCTTTGAATCTTTGATCACACAATTATTCATATATATAAAAATATTATTATATATTTCAAGTGAAGAGGATACAGCTTCTTTTGTTACTACTTTCCACATCTAATTTTGCCATGGGTACTGAATATGGATGCAAAAAGGAAAAAATAATAATAATAATTCAGCCTTGTTTGGGTTTCTTTCTTTCTTTCTTCCTTTAATTTTTCTTTAAATTGTAAGTACATCTCAGTGTAATTATCTGAGATTGGGGTTTGTTAAGAACAACTAGCTATATAGAAATGGATGGAAGGCCAGCAGCAGTGCAAAACAAAGATATATATAATGTGAAATTGAAAAATCAAAATCAATACTTTTCTGCTGACTGTGAATAATGATATATAATTGCATAAAGTATTTGATATCATGTTAATTATATTAATTGATATATATATATTCTTTCCTTTTCCTTAAGTAGAGCCTGGACTTACCAATAACTGTATTTATGGAGTATGTGCATGTTCCCAGTTTGTTTGGGTTACATTTGTTCGTCTCCTTGCATATCAACTGTACTTTCCTCTCTCTCTCTCTCTCTCTCTATATATATATATATATATATATTGTACATTGGAGGAGGGGTGGATGGATAGTTATATAGTGCAAAAGTTTCTTTCTTCCTTCTTTGCTTTCTGTTTTGCTTCTATTACCTTAATAGGATAATGCTGTAGCTAGCTGCTGCTGCTTACTTATGAAGGGAATAGCAGAAAAGTTGCAGCGCTGTAAAAGGTAGCTTCTGTATTCTTACTCTTTTTAACTTTATTTATTACATATTTATTAATATTATTTTCCTTATAAATTTCTCATAATAATTAACTCAAAAACTGTTTAGGTAGCCATGTAGCTTTCTGCTTTGTGTTATAGTGTATCTTTCTCGGTAATTAATGTTTTTTTTCTTTCTCTTTTACAGCCCACTTTCTTGTCTGGATTATTGGAGCACAAACAAAAAAAAAAAAAGTTTTTCATGTTGATAGAGATTTCTCAAATGAGGTATCTTCAATGTATACTGCTGGCTTCCACTGATGAAACTTTTATTTGATTTTGTCTTTTGAATTTCGCTTTCTGCATGGAAAATCTCTATTTTTCCGTGATTCAATCTTTACATGATGGTTATATTCAATATCTTCTGGTTCCAGTCTGTACTTTTTGCATTGATTAATTAGACTTCTGCAGCTGCTTGCCTTAGCAATCAATAGTAGTAGCTTTATGCTTCTCTAACTTAATAGAAACTGAAATAAGTGGGTTAATTAATTATGGTTTTCAATTAATTGCACTTATACATGTTCTTAATTCTTCATTCTGATAGATTGTACTTGAAACTTTAACTCATTAAAAAATCCATAATCTATGGGCTCTTTATAATAAATCTAGGCAAACCAGACTTCCCCATTTTCCGATAGTACATGTAGTTGAAAACATCCATTCAGGAAATTAATAGTTCTTCTGAAGGGAAATTAGTTAAACATAAAGTACAAATCCTTATTGGATCTAGCCACCACCTTGTGATTAAGATGGAATTTCTTGTTGCAGGCAAATGAAATAAGTAGCAATTTCTAAACAGATTGATTAGCATCTGCAGAGTCTTTAACTAGCTCGTACTTTGACGGAACCTTTGTCTGTCTCCGAACATGTTGAAGTTATTAGGATTCACCTTTATAGATAGTTCTTGAAGCTAGGTCTTCTTCCATGGTTTGTTCAGGTCATTTCATGTTAAAGAGAGGATACCAAAAGCTTAAATTAGAATCCCACCCAAGGTCCAAAACTGAAGAGCTTAACCGGTGTAAATTATTTAATCTCCAAACAAAATATATATTCCTTCAGTTCTATTTTAATTATCACATAGTATTATTTTATACTGTTTAAAAAATATAACAAATATTATATCAACTCATATTTTTTATTTTAATTTTCTTTACATAGCCCTCACTAATAAAAAATTTTATATTTTGTATCTTTTGTTTATCATGAACATATAAAATTATTATTAATTTTACGTTTTCACATAATATTAATAGAGGGTAGATTTACAAAATTAATAATAAATTATTATTGTTTTATGAAAATAGACATATAATTAAAGTCCTTCCAGAATAAAATAATGGACTATTAAAATAAGATCAAGAGAGTATAAAATAAACTACTTATATTTGGCTAAATTTTTTTTTTTATAAATAAATATTAGGCCACCAGAAATATAAGATATATGATTATAACGAAATTTATTCATTTCATTAAGGAAGGAAGGATATATGCGTATCTACTATACAATTAAAAGGAATACTTGTCCACATCCACAAACACAATATCCTATGAAGAAAAGACTTGCACCTAATCAACTAATTACTAATAAACAATGATATTAATACGTTTACACTTAGAAAAAGTAAGCAAAATTTTTCCTAAAGTTAATTAATGATGTTGCTAATGAGTGTTGACTTAGGGTCATCTTAAAGAGTTAGGAGCTTAAAGTTCCAACAAGAGTCTAGCTTATTAATCATGTTTAATAATAGTAATATTTTTTTTTTGTTTTTTTCTGGTGATAACAAGTGTAAATGTTTGACAGGTTTGGCCCAAAAAAATTGATTTTTCAAGTCGCGTTTTAATTTGCAGCCACAAAACTAATCGATATGGGCTCTCGAGTTTTGACTTGAATATGGATGTCATTTAAGTAGCATCTTCTAGGTGAATAAATTCATTTTAGACAACAAAAACGGCATGTGGGAAGCATCCATCAAGATTTCAAGATCAAGATTTCAAGGTAAAGTAGCTATAGCTACTGCTAGTGGTTGTGGTGGTAGATGCATCTAGAATTGGGATATATCCATATATTTGACTATGCCATTTTCATATTAATGGAGCTAAGATAATGACACTAGACTTGCTAGTAATAGCAATACCTAAACACGGAAAACATTGGTATTGCATTACTAAATAGCCTCCAAATTCACAGTATATGCCAAGTTAATTTACTTCTTGATTAAATAAATTGCTAATTCAACTGGAATATTTTAACAGACACACACACATACTAATTTCATGCAAATAGTTTTAAAAACTGGAGCCTTATGTTCTTAATTAAACGATATTCATATTCGTCTGGTTTGATTGCAGTTGATCTCAAATCTTCATTTGGTTTTTGATTTACTCTATGATTGTTATGTAATCTCTCATCAATGGTGCTACCTTGCTTTTTTTCTTAATAAAAATATTGACTGTATACTTAGGTTGTATGGATTTTTTTTTTATTGATGCGTACGAAGGTCCTATGTTAGGTTGGATTGATATTTTACTTACTTAAAACACATATTTGACACTTGTAGTTGAGAGTATAAAAATGAATAATGTTGGTCATCTTAATAAAACAAGGTTTTCTATGTTAATAAAATTATGATCATGAAATTAAGTGAGGTATTGCCTATGACATGATCAGTAATTAGCTGATACTGAAATTGGTGGGCACACCAAAATGTAAGCAAAATTATATTTTTATATCCTGTCTTAGACAAATTAAAGTTTTGCGACATATAAGTATCATTTATATAAATTCGTTTAAAATTAGCAAGATTTATGTTTAAATTAGGAGGGATGCATACTAGGATGTATGGGAGTAGAGTCAATACCATCAAATGCTTTTCATGTCTATTTCATGGTGATACTTATGACTTCTATCTAATATATATATATATATATTAGGGATAGCTTGTCACTTGATGCATATATGACCGTTATTCTACGCAAGTGAGGGCGATGTCATCTAGTTCATTCATATGATTTGATTGTTTGCAAATTAAAATTATCATGAATAATTGGATATCGGTGTTGAATATTAATTATTATTCATTATGTTATAATTTGAAATTTATAAAATATAATTCATGACTAGATTTATATACTAAATATTATTTAATTAATTTAAAATATCACTAGATCTAACGTGATGCATATAACATATATTTATGATATTTTGAATATAATTTAACATCATATTTTTGTGTTAAACTATTTTTATTGTTCTCATAATTTATTGTATATCATTCAATATTATGCATTCTATATTTAATTTAAAATATAAAATTATATAACTACTATACTACTATATATTTACGTCAACATACTAATGATATAAAATATGAATATGTATACCGAATTTTTATAATTTGGCACTATTTAATAAAAGCCTTATTTGTAATATTTAACTATATGTAATGTTCTTTATTTCTTCTTGATTATGTGTGTATGATTAATGTTGTTAGATGAATAAATAACACGTAATAAACTCATTACTGTGGCTCTGTTTGAAAATTCAAATTTAATAGAATTCAATTAAAAAAAATATATTTTAATGATTTTCTTACTTGAAAAGTCTATAATTAAAATAATTCAATTTTATCATTTGAAAAAATTGATTTAATGAGAAAGTTAAATTAAGTCAAAAGCCATAAAATTTTTAGAGAATTCATATCAATTAAAAAATTTTAATAAAATTGCTCTTCTAACCTTATAACTTAAGATAGTATTATGTTTATTTTAAATAAATTAGGGTATCTGAGGAAATAAAATGATTTTAATTCATCATATATTTATTACAAATAATGGAATTCAATTGAATTCTATGGATTTAAAATTTGTTTCAAACAATAAAATTCTATCACTAATTGAATTTTCTCATTAACAGAATTATTTTCTTTTTTTTCTTACATGATTTGTTCTAAACATGATCTACGTGGCTTTGCCAAATAAGAGTTGTCATATACTGTTCATCTTTTTTATTATAACAGATCACTGCTGTAGTTTCTTACCATACATATGGTGAGTTTTGTGTTGTCCTTTCAGAATTCTGACTGCATGGACTATTTGGAACCCGGGGGGGGGGGGGGGCGCACCCTTTGGATTAGATCATTACTTGCTGATTCATCTTATCATTTTTAACATAATAGTGAGAGTGACATGCACTTTTTTCTTGTTAATTTAGGAGAAGGGTCTGTAACCCATGACTCCACTTACAATTATTTGCAAATATATATATATATATATATATATATCAGTTTGAATTAATCCGAAATGAGTAACTTCACTATTTTAATTTCCTCTCTTCAATTTTCTAATACGTGCGTAGAAATGGATGGCAAAGTTTCAGCTTTTGAAGTTGGATAGCTGATGAGGACTTATTACCTAAATGAATTGATCTTCAGCTGTTCCTTGCTTTAATGAATCTTGAGGCTAAGATTGCTTTGCTAGTACCTCCGATTTTTTTCCTCCATTTTCCGACAGATGAGAAGTAGCATCTGTCAAGAAAAAGAAACAAGAAGGATGATGAGAACACTCGCATGCATATATACGCTATTATACCTTTACTGTCTCCTTGCTTGTAGAGGCTTCAGTAGCATGCATTGAGAGACGAACTAATTATTAGTTAACTAGAATAGCCTGTCCCTAATGACGTTTTGCCGTAAATATGATGAAGAGCCCAAAATTAAGAACTTGAGACTAAAGAGGTCTCAGATTCTATGTTTGTGACGTTAATTAAGATTGAAGTTCATTATTGCAATATTTATGAAAATAGTTTTTAATTAATATTTAAAAAAGAAAAATATTATGGCTAGTACAAGCCCAATTAATATTCAAAATTAAAATTTTATAGATTATATTATTCTATAGTATTATAATATACCAGCTCGTTGATTTAAAAAAAAAAAAACAAAAAAACTACACCATAAATAAGCAAATTGTATGATGATACAGTTATAAGCAAGAATACACCATAAGCCTCTTAAAGTTTTCATATTTTTGTTATTAAGACCTAGCATGTGAATAAGTAAGAGAAAGTTGAAATGAAAGTTAATTAGTTTTGTGTGTATTGCTGTGGTTTGTTGAACCAAACCAATATGATTATTAGGACGTTTAATCCCTAATTTTCCCTTTCATTTTCACACTTCGCATCAATTACAATAATTCTTTTATTTTGTTTTCCCTTTCCATTAGTTTTCATTTTCTCTTACCTGCGAGAAGAGATAGCTTTCAAATTGGATTTTATGAAAAAGTCAAATATAAATGATGTAATATTTAAAAATAATCACAAAAAATAAAATACAAAGTTAAGAGGTCAAAATGACAGTTGATACCTTGAAAAAAACATATTACGTATTTTAATTGCTTTCAATTGTAGAAAAGAATATCGTGCGGTATTCAAAATTCAAGAAGTATTTTTTTTAATATGTAAAAAATCAAACAGCTCTTAAAAGTAGATTGCTCTATCAATATGATGAAGATATACGCTATTTTTATAAATGGTTTTTTAATAAAATATTTAATGTTAAATATTTTTTACTTTAATTTTTTTAATAAATAAAAGTTCTATCTATATAATAAAAAGTATTTGTTCAAAGTTTGAAAGTATAAAGGGTAATTTAATTGAAAAATATATCATCAATATTGAATAATTATTTTATTTTTTGGTTTTACTTGATAGACAAATTTCATATAGAATAATTAAATTTTTTTAAGAAAATTGATTATAACAGTCTTGAAAAGGGAATAATTGATTAAGCATTCTAAATAAGGAATAATAATATGAATCAAGTAGTTAAAACATTCATTAATGTGAAGTAGTGGGGGTATTATAGAATTAGAGAGAACGACATGGTCCAATTATTATGATGGAGAAGATTCATTAATTTCAGTCACAAGATTCCTATGCTCAAAGTCTTTGAAATTGAAGCCCCTCCTTCCGGCCTATAGAGAGTGTGATACATATAGAGGTTAGGTTTAATAGGGCAATTGATGATAAAGAAAGAAGCCACATGTCTAAGGTACTGCAAAAGAAACCAAAAAAATAAAGTTTCTTTTTCTTTTTTTTTTCTGGGTCTTTTTATTTTTAGTAACTCTTCTCCAAAACCTAAAAACATAATATATATATATATATATATATATATATATATATATATATATATATATATATATATATATATATATATATATATATATAT
>CATIWR010242111.1:0-20296 GCA_949677035.1 Omphalea diandra | reverse complement strand
CTTGGTTTGGCCACAGTTCCCGCAACTTTAATGTTTGTAGGGGGAGTTTTCCTCCCTGAAACTCCTAATAGTCTTGTTGAACAAGGCAGATTAGAAGAAGGAAGAAAAGTATTGGAGAAAGTTAGAGGTACAACAAAAGTAGATGCTGAATTCGCTGATCTAATTGATGCAAGCAATGCTGCCCGAGCCATACAACACCCATTCAAGAACCTTCTCAAGCGAAAGAATCGGCCCCAATTGGTAATAGGGGCTTTGGGAATCCCTGCATTCCAACAGCTGACTGGCATGAATTCTATACTCTTTTATGCTCCTGTCATATTTCAGAGCTTGGGTTTTGGTTCTGGTGCATCTCTATATTCATCAGTCATAACCAGCGGAGCACTTGTTCTTGGTGCCCTCATTTCAATGTCTTTAGTGGACAAATTTGGAAGAAGAGCTTTCTTTCTAGAAGCTGGAACTGAGATGTTCTGCTACATGGTAACTGTTTTTTTTAAATATTTGCTCATTCTCTTTACTTTTGATTGAGATTTGAACCGCTAAACATTGGCTTCATTTACAGGTGGCTGTGGCTATAACATTGGCCTTGAAATTTGGACAAGGAGTAATTCTCCCAAAAGGGATTGGCATCTTTCTTGTGATAATTATTTGCTTGTTTGTGTTGGCATATGGAAGATCTTGGGGACCTCTGGGTTGGCTAGTTCCAAGCGAGATCTTCCCATTGGAGACAAGATCAGCTGGGCAGAGTATGGTGGTGTGTGTCAACATGCTCTTCACAGCTCTGATAGCACAGTGTTTTCTGGTGTCACTATGCCATCTTCAATACGGAATCTTCTTGGTCTTTGCTGGCCTGATTCTGATCATGAGTAGCTTCATATTCTTCCTCCTGCCAGAAACAAAGCAAGTCCCTATCGAGGAGGTGTATCTTCTCTGGCAGAATCACTGGTTCTGGAAGCGCATAGTGGGAAATGGGGAGCAAATTGAACTAGACCAAAAAGGCTGGATCACAAGTTTAAATTCTCTCTTCAAATGGGGAAAAACCATTACTCTGAGAATTGCTTGCTGAAATGGCTCAATACAATACCAAATCAAAACTTTCTTTGTTTTAGGTAGAATTTTCATCAAAAGTTCTTAGAAATTGAATAGCCAATTTGACTAATTATGAATGAAATCTCTGTTTAAAAAAAGAACAAATATTCAAACAGCAATTTGCTTCCTTCTATTTTATATCCAAAATCAAATGCAGATGAACGCATTTAAACATCATCTACGTCCATTACAGTCTTAATTACATGTTGCCAAACTACAAGGGGAAAACAAAAATCTGAATTCTGAACTCAAGTGTTTGGGCATCGTGTCGTAAAGCTGGCGTGATGTCGTTTAACTGTTTCTAAGAGGGTACTTTTGTCAAATCAAATTTACAAACCCCATTTCCCCCCATAATAACAGTTTCCAATAACTAACCCGTAACAAAACCAACAATCTATCGGTCTCTCTCTCTCTCACTCGCAAACATGACCGCCGTTTTTGCTCTCATATTCACCTCCACTCTCCTCCTTGCCGCCTCTTCACCTCCTGAGAAATCGCCGTCGCACTCAAGCTGCACCGACGAGCTCGTCGCGTTCTCCCCTTGCCTCGCCTACGTCTCCGCGGAGCCAAACAACATGACCGACGAGGTTCCTTCTCCGTGCTGCCACGCCATTTCTAAGGCTCTCGAATTCAGCGGTGGTAACTGCTTCTGTTACATTGTGAGGCAGCCGCTGATCTTTGGATTCCCGCTGAATGTGTCCAGAGTTGTTTCTTTGACGTCAGTATGTTCCTCCGGCAACGGCAGCCTGGCGGCAATGAACGGCGGATCTGTAGATTCCATCTGCTCAGGTTTGGTTTTAAAATTATATTTGGATTGCTCTTGCTTTAACTCAGGGTTTGGCGTTCTGCTTTCTGGAGCGGAAAGAGAACTGATCAACGTGTACTAAAATTCTAGACGTACGTTAGCATTTGCACGAGGAAGAATAAAGTGCGGTTAGGTCCATTGGAAAGAAACTAATGATGCTAAAATTTGTTAATTAATCACTGAGTGATTACTAATTTTTTAATTGATTTCTATATAATTATCCAAGTTTTACTACTGCTATATGCAACTGCTGCAGGGTCACAAGCACTGCCCCCTCTCCAGAGCACAACTGGTTCAATGATTTCAAATTCTGGTAATTAGTGATCTTTGTATATCTTTAGTTCCAATATTAATTAATTGGTCATAAATAAATAAGATGGAAATCTGTCCTCTGATCATTCATCTGCTACAACTATTTGGATTGGTTAAGTGTGCTAACTAGTATCATTATTTTGCAGGTCAAAACGACATTCAGTCTCCTTGTACAAATTCGCCAGCAGAAAACGTTGAAATGTTACCCCCATCATCAAACCTGACACCAGGATCTGCTGTCAGCTCTCCAAAAGAACCAAAGTCCTTGCTGAAACCAACCAGCCGTTCATCTCCAATGAGACCTGTTAGCAATAGCAGCAGTTGGTTTCTTCCTGTAGCACTTGTTATCTTTTTCTCTTTTATATTCTTGAACGGGCCCTTGTTTTATTTACTCATCTGTAACGTTGCACATTCCACCTGACTTCTACTCAAAATTGTCTGTCATCTCTGAAACTGACACCTGATTTTGAAATCATATATAGTGAAAGTTTAACCATTTTCATGGGTATACAGCAGTATTACATATAAACCAACATTTGTTCACAATGGGACTGCACCTCACATGCTACAAACTAAATTCCATTCACTTCTCAACAGCATTGAAAATGATTGACACAAGGTTTCTGGGCAAAAACAACCGACTTGAAATCGGGCTGGTAAACTTGAGTCCTCATTCAACATTCAACTTTCCACAATCAAAAACATAGGAACCTCTTGCGTAAATATTAAACAAATAAAATGTAAATAAATATCCCTGCTGCTTTATGTACCCCGAGATTGAACCACTATAGCTTCCAGCCGTCACCCCACTCTGATTCATCTGGGACAGGTTTTGGAAAGAACTCTTGACCATGTTCGGCACTTTCAGACTCTTGACCGCATCCAATATCTTCAGAGGGCTGATGATTTTCTTCACCATAATCATAATTAACACAATTATCCTGCATTTGGTGTTCATCATCCTGCCTTTCTGGGAGATCGCAACCCTGATATGCATCATGATCTACGCAATACCATAAAAGCTTATTCCAGTAACAGTCCTGCAAATCGCACACACTAGTATAAGCAATAAAGGTAAACACATGGCATGAAAATTCCAACAAATATTACTACTTTTTTAAATGGGCAGCATATGGTCATAGCACATGAAATGTTCATTTGCTCTATAATTCAATCCTAGGCTCATTCTTGCACATGCAAACAACAGCAAACACAGATCAGCACATCTGCATGCATATGGCATCCACTTCTATCGAATGCTTCAACTACTTGAGATACAATCTTCAAGAAACAGAGTAATTTGGAAGTGTTTCTTTCTATTTCCTGTAAATAATCTCTTGAAATAGTCTCTAAAAAGAAGGAATACCTTACTGATTATATGCGGATTCCCAATAATGATAAGCAATGCTATGGCACGGGTAATGGCTACATTAAACCTTCTTGGATTGCTCAAAAAACCCAAACAATGGGACTTGTCAAACTCATTATGTTTAACTGTTGATCTGACAGTTGAAACAACAATAACTTTCCTTTCTTGTCCTTGAAATTGTTCAACACTGCCAACTTTGATGCCAGCCATATCTGAATCCTCAAAGGCCTTCTTTAGCTTGAGTACTTGCTGCCTGTAAGGTGTAATGACTCCAATATCAGCCTCATCCAGATTACCCCTATAAATCAATTTGTTTATGACCTCTACTACCTTGCTTGCTTCAATTCGGTTGAACCATGATGGATTATTTCCTTCCCTCTCATCACACCCTTGTATACCAAAGAAGAGAATAGGAAAATTGCTTCCTGGAAGGAGATTCACTAAAGACATTAAGGAATTTGTATCATCCATAGACTCTTTGCTAGCAATCAATTCCCCTTCATAGAACAGGTCTGAAGGGAGTTGCAGAATATCTACATGACATCGGTAGTTCCTCACCAGTTTTGTTACATAATTTTCATCTCCATTGCAGTAATATTCACATTCAAAGAGCCTCTCCAAGTATGATTTCCCAAGTCCATGTGCCTCTGCATCTCTTGAGTATATTACAGGACCCAACTGCATGGGGTCTCCAGCAAGAACAACAAGTGTATCCTTCTTGCACAAATTAGAGATAGGGATCATGCTTTCTGGCTCTGAAGCTTGGCCAGCCTCGTCCAGGAAAATATGAGAGAAATGGCCTTGGTCAACACCCTCTGCATAAAGAAGGGAGGCGCTCATATACGTTGATATGATGATCCTATAGCGCAAGAGAGCACTAAGTGGGGGACATTTGAAGAGAAACTCATCGAAAAAACAAAACCGAATATAATCAGACTTTATCTCTTCAAATGAGCGGGAAGTTGCATTGAGCCTGAATACTTCGTTCTCGCGAATATTAACAGCATTCTCAGATAGAAGCTTCTCTAGCAAATGATCAGCTGCACTATTTGAAGGTGCACATACGAGAATCCGGGCATCCTCTTGATTTTTATAGAGCTGAAGGATTGCTTCCACTATTGTCATAGTTTTTCCTGTTCCAGGAGGCCCATAAATGACATATGGGGGACCTCCTTTGCAGCCAAGGATCATCTCTATTGAACACATCTGCTCTTCATTAAGATTACAAGTTATGGGAACCATAGAAGTAGTTTCAATAAGTCTTTTTCGAGTGCAATCAGATGGAAATAAAAGCTCTGTCTCTAAACATTCAACAGCATCTACAGCCTGATACTGTCTTCTCATGTTGATTCGATTATATGTGAAATGTACATCATACAGATTCCCATTGAAATGCAAAGAGTGAAACTGGGCGTCAAACCTCAAATAAACTTCATCAGCCTCAACGCGATGAACAAAGCCCTGAGAAAACATTCAATTCATGAGAAAACACAAAACTTATCATAAAACAAAACTGGTATAGTTACAAAGCATATTAATATAACACGATGAATAAATAACTTTAAAAAAAAACATTAAATCATTAAATCAACCATTTTACATAGAAAAGCAACAACCTGATATGGAGAAGTTTCATCAGCATTTGCAAGCTTTGCAAAAATGAAATCTCCATGGACAAGTGAAGGTCTCCTCTCAGCAAGTCCAGGGACCATGAGGACCAGAAAATTCCCCTTTTTCTTCATCCCAACTCCCTCCATGTCATAAGCTCTCATGTCTTCCTGAAGCAAAACTCACCAATTTCAAATGAATAGAATTAAAATTTAAACCACCATTTTATTGTTCTTCTCAATGGAAAGCTCACCTCCAATTGTATTTCTTCCATCATCAACAGCATTTTGAAGTAAGAAGAATAATTTTCTCTTGTTAGACCTCCTTTAATAGCATCTGGGATCTGCTTGCTCTCAATCAATTCTCTAGTATCCTTAGGAATATCATAACGAGGAAGCCTATTTTTGGTTGGCCGTCCTACAGTTCTCATAGGACGTGAACCCGCAACATATGTGTCCACTGAGAATTTATTTTTTCTTGCAACTCTTGAATACGGCTTTTTTGAAGCCAAAGATCTGGATATCTTATCTTCAGCTAATAGAAAGACTACTCTTTCAATTCGATCATCCCCCACATCAAAATGGACAACTGAAGTGTACAAGCCAATTTCCTTTGGCTTGCAATTCAGCCAAATGGTTAACATGTCACCAGGCTGAAGCATTCTATCCTCCAGGTTATAAGACTCTAGGAAACCCCGGCTGCTATTCCCACCATTTGCTGGCGGAGGTTCCATCAAAGAAAGTGTAAAAGTATTCACAGGATTGGAGGCATAAATTTTAACCCACAAATCAACAGGTTCATCAGTAGTATTCTTAAGGGTGATTGAATCTGCAGCACTTTCTCCAAGAAATACTGACTGAGGTTTCCCATCTACAAAGGGAAATGGGACTGAAATGATGACAGGACCCTCGTCAACAGGATTGTAGCTACACACAGATTTGTCATCCTGATAATCAATGAACCCTATTTCACCTTTTTCTCCAATGACAGAGTAATCATCACCATCAATAGTACTCATCACTACCGCAAAACAAAAATGTGAAAAAGAAATACAAACAAATTCAGTTCAGCAAACTGAGAGCAAGCTCAATAAACACAAACATGAACATGACTAGATTTAAGTATCAAGACAAGATGCTTGTTCAATTCTTGTCTATTCACAAATAAAATAACATATGCAGTGATTAAAGAACTAAAACTCACAACAATCGCAACCCATAAGCAAAACCCAAGAATTCTACAACCACCACAAATCACGATGCAAGCAAAAACCGGCATCGATCAGGACCAGGCAACCAGGGGTTTATTTAAGCCTAATTTCTCAGTTCCACTTAGTTGACAACATTTAACAGTAAAAATAAAATGTGATACATGTAAACCCATCAAAGAACACACAGGGAACTGTTCACACTTTGATCAGAAACAAGAAATGAACTTGGGAAATAAATAAAAGTCAGTGAATCGCAGGCCAAAAAAAAAAAAAGCGATTTTACCAACTACAATTTACGTCATTGCGAAAGTATTACTACCCTAAATGCAGAAAATACATAACAGAGGAACAAAAACAGTCACCTTTGTTGAAAATTAAGAGAGAATTCAATATTCTTTTATTTTGTTGGGTGATGGTGGGTTGAAAGTGGCAAGTTTGTGTTTATGGGGCTTTGCATAAAGAAGAGAAAGGTAAAGAAAATCCATTAAAGAAGGCAAATTGAAGAAGCCCCGTTTTTATGCTCACTGCGAATTGCTAATCTATGATCACAGAAATAGTATGGTTAGCATCTCATAGATAAATCGAGTGACAGTAAAGTGTACACTGTACGCCACGTGACGTCCGAGGGTAGAACCAATTTTATGGGCCCAATTTGTTTTGTCTCGGATGGTTTTGATTTGATGGTTTGCGGAAATATTGGGGCATTTTTTGCAACAATTAAAGATGAGTAATCTTTCAAAAGAGGGGGACTCTATGATGAGAACAAATTGAAGGACAGAGACGAAAAGATCCAAAAGAACAGAGGTGAAGAGATCCAAACCCAATTGGTTAAAACAACCGGGGAATAACTCCCTAAAGCCTCTTATAAATTCTCAACTCTAGTTCTCGTCTCTCATTATCGGCCAGCCTAATTTCAGTTGGGCAACAACCCCGCAAATCTGCAGCGCGATGGCAGCAGTTCACATCGCATAATTCTCTATGCAGAATTTTGCTGGTCAGTAATTCCATGCTTCAAGGTTTTTTTATCAAGAGTTTACTTGTCATTTCTTTCCTTCTTTTTATAGCCCATCATTTCGTAAGACAAGCTGAGCTGAGACTTGAGAGATCCCAGTTCGGAATTTGTATTGGTAACGGCATTCTAATTTGCAAATTGCAAGGAGAGAAGCATGCAACATTTAAACAGAAAATCGGAAAGTAAATATTTGAAAATAGTTCCGGGCAGTTTTACTATCACTATTGGCCATTCAAATTAAATACAAAACAAGAAATTCAATCCAAATCAGTAAGATTCAGGCGGTTGCGCCATCCTTGACGGATTCGCGCCAGGCATACTCCCTTCCTCCATCCTTGTCGACAATCTTGATCAAAAAGTTTGGTGGGGCCACAACCAACCTTGATCGGATTTCCAATATGCACTTATCAACCAAGTCAATTGCTTCTTCTACTGACATGCCACTATGGTAGTGTCTGTCCATCATGGCAAGAGAAAAATAGGATCCATACCCAAAAGCTCCCTTGTCAACCTTGTGAAGGGTGGCAATATAGTCAATATAGTAGAGTGAAGGGCCAATATCTTTGTCATAGCCAGCCATAAGGATGTTCACAAAGTAAGGGTTCTGAAAAACCAAATGATGCAATTAGTAAGAAATATATTAATATTTACTTCAAACAAAGTTCGCTATAACTTATAGGCATAGCATATCTTATGCTAAATTCAGTCTATAAATGGTTTACTTCACGAAAGACCAGTTTGTCTTTCATTCCTGGCCTTTCGTGTTAAGGCCAATCACGCTTAACTTTTGTTCGCATTAAGCCAAGGCTCCCAATTAGGTTGGACTAAGCAGAGACCAGTCCTCAAGTTCGTGAACTAACTAGTCAGCATGAAGCCTTGAAAAAAAAAAAATATAGGAGAACAAAAAATAAGGGATTACATGGGAACATCAATAAGAATAATTAATTAACATTGGGTGCAGCATTCACAAATTTTCCTAATAAAAATTTTTGTATAATATTCATTTTTTTAGCACATATAAAGATGGTTCCCATCTTCCGTCCCTCCCTTCCCTCTATACATGTGTGCATGTGCACAAATAAGAGTGAAAATAGTATCCCTAGTAATAAGAACTCTGAAAAAGTGAGCAAGATAAATTTTTACAATATAGATGCTAAGACCATTCTTACAATAAAGCATTCAATCTTTAAGCAATTTCCCAAGGTAAAAAGGGCATCAGACTTCAGAACTCACAGGGTTATCAAAGTTGAATCTAACAAACTTTTGGTGCAATGCAAGTTCCATGATGTTACCATATGCATCTCTGTCACAATAAAGCTCACAATGATCATAGTGTGACTCTTTGAGAAGGATTGCTTCTGAAAGTTAATACCCCAATATGCCACACACACAAACATAATCCTATGTATTCTCAAGCCAAAAATAGTCTCATTTAAGAGGATATGGATAAAATCCTTCCACACTTGGATAAAGCTCTTCAACTTAAAACAGGTTCCCACCCCTGTGTAACAAGTTATAGCTCTCAGCATATCAGAGCTTTATAAAAGTCTGGCTAAACCCTTATTGAACCAAAAAGGACAACAAACATGTAGTTGTATATCTCAGGCTCCATAAGATGTCTCCATAAGATGTCAAACAGGCATGCTCAAAGCCAAGTTAGTTGGTCAAAAATAGCTATGCAAGTCCCAAGCACAAGCAACAGGCACCAATGGCAGTTCTGTGCACCGTCCATCCTCAGAAGAGAAAATTGGAAAATATATGTTTCACCAAGTGCAATACTAAGGAAGCCACAGTAACCTAATGGGGACATATCCCTCAACAGTAGAAATACTATTCCTTCTAGAAAAGATGATCTTTTACAAGAAAGAGCCCCAATTTTCTAAAGTTTCTACCCTGGGTAATAAAAGACAATTGTCTAACCTATTTAACATAAGCAACAACATTATTCCTAACAGACCGAAAATAAGCAATGTCAAAACTTTTAACAAACCAACTCAAAGAAGCTAGCTGTCTAACTGTCAGCACCTGCCACAGTAAGAGCCTTTTTAACAGCAAGGTGTTACTGAGTCATTAATGAGCTGAGGCATCAAAATAGTACTTGGTGCGAAACAGGCACTGAGTTACAAGAAAGAATGCAGCTTGCAAGTAGCTTATGAGAACACAAGTAGAGGCTTTAAGTTTTTCTAGAAATTCTGTTTAACCTTATAAAAAGTCCTATATGCAGACGAGAACTGCATGGCCTCAGAAGCACAGATTTATAGGATTGATGAAAGTTAAGAAGCTTGTTAAAGTTCTGAAACAAACCCCACAGGTCCAATCCCTACAAAATAGAAAACAAGAAAACTATCCTCCCCTCCTCGGTCTCTCTCTCTCTCTCTCTCTCTATTTTATTCTTTCGGTTAAATAGCCTTATCTTCCCCTTTCTCTATGGTTCAGAGTTGCACCTTAGTTGAATTGAGTTAAATTTATCTCTTAACTGCTGTACAATGGCTGATTCCCAACAAAATCATAATCCCTAATCTCCACTTATGCACTCTCAAATCATCTTCTTCAAACCTGCCCCACCACTTGCCAAGAACGCTTCTCCTTTATCTCACAAATGAGAGAGGCATGAATTTCTCACTCTAAATTTTCTATTTAACAGAATTTCTTCTAGTGAATATAATGCAACAAATCTGGAAAACGCTGAACTTGCAAAATCTTAATGGTAGCAACTCAAGGAGATAAAGACCATTAATACAACAACAATAATCAACATTAGATAGATAACCAATACAAATCACACCGATACTCATCATCACTTAGCATCAATCAGCAAACTACCCAATCAAAGACAAAGTTTTTTGTTTTTTTTAAACAAAAAGAATGTTGAAATCAAACTGACAAACCCTAAATAAAACCCTAAAATCTGCAATGGTGCCAGGAAAAAAAAAAAAAAAAAAACCTTCCTCAAAGCCGTAGCAAGCTCCCCTCGAGTAAAATTGGCAGCGGCCGCAGTAGTCAACGGAATTCCATTGCGGAACTGATACAGCGCCACGTTCTTCTGTATATACTCCGTAAATTGAACCCTGTAAAAAAAAAAAATGAAATCCCACCTTGTCATATAACAATGGATTTTCTTATACATTAAATGTGTGTGAAGTACTAAAACAAGACCTGTCGCCGGGCTCACCGCTAGCGGCGATGAGCTTGTGGGAGTCGAGCACCATGATCTTGTCTTCGTTAGATTTGTGAACGAGGATGCTGTGTACGGCCGATGTATCTGCCGCTACTATCGCAAAATCGTTGCCTACCAATCCGAACACGCACTCCATTCTAGTCGATCTGTTGTTTGCTTTTCCTTCAGCTGGTTTCTTATTGCTTTAAGCCTTCTTGAGGAACAAGTTGAGAATATTGGACTGAGATAAGGGTATTTTGGTCATTGTGGTTCTATACGTGGTGTTCGGTGGTTCAGAGTCTTATGTTCCAGATTAATGAACAAGAATTACTTGGGATGAAATGGGATATAGCTATCCTCAACTCTCCGAAAGTCAAATGAGCCCAATATATTCTTCACTTTAAATTGAAAAAATAATAAAATTAAATCGATTGGATTTTTTAATTTAATCCTTTATAAATTTAATTCAATTTTAATTTGAAAAAATAGTAAATTTAAGGGTGCATAAAAGTACTGTATGATGGTAAAATTGATGAAAAAATACAAATTTAAGAATAAATTTAATGAAAAAATTTATTTTGTCTTTTGTTATTACCGAAAAACAAGTTAATGGGCATATTTGATAATTTGGCAAAAAGGAAAAAGATAAAAATTTTGTATTTGGTTGTGGCAGATCACGCGCGGGGCCAAAAATTGTCATCCTGATACTATCCCGACATAAATTGATTAAAAATAGGAATTTAGTTGTCTTCTTTTTTTCAATCGACACCATTCCCACAGAGCAGGATAAACGGATGAGGAGAGATGATTAAAAGCTGTTCACAAATTTCACCGTTATTAAAGGACAATCACACGTAAACCCCCGTCCGAATCCAATATAAACGGTCCTCCTCTCCTCTCCACAGGTGAGGGAGAACAAAGGATAACTTATAACGGTTCAGGAGAAGCAGTGCAAAATAACACAAAGAAAACATAATTACTAGAAATGGCGAACAAGATTGCTGCAATGTTGGTGATGTGCCTTGTTCTTGTTGCTGTTGTCCAGTTTCCTCATCAGGCTGATGCTGACAAGTTCGCTTCATGCTTCAAAAGTTGCGAGCGGGAGTGCAAAGACGGTGGAATGGGCCAGACCCACTGCGAAATGAAGTGTGACACTGACTGCTTCAACAAAGAAATTGATGGTAATTTATATGGTTCATTTCTAACTTTCAGATTTGTTATTTAATGTTTAAATTTGGTAGAAAATTTATATCTGAATCTTAGTTTAGAAATTGTTAGATTATGTCTGCATATATAATTAAATAAAATTATTTGAGAATTGGATTAGCGCTTGAGATTTACTTTTTTTTTTAAAAAAAAAAAAAATTGCTTTAATTGCAGAGAAGCTGCACATCAAGCCTCCAAAGATTTCTTGAACAAGGCACGCTTGGTCAGATCGTGGCACCCTCCCAATAATAAACCAGAAAGGAAGAATTCATTAATTGTATTCTCTCATATTTTTAATAATAAAAAATACTTTATCTACCAAATTTTTTCCTTCTTATTATTCACATGATTCATCTTTCTTAATTATTTCTTCCCTTCCTATCATTTGTGAGTGAGTGCTGACATAATCAGTATCTTTTATCTAATTTTGGTACATGGAAAAGAAATATAGTATATAATTTTTTATTGGATCTGATTGTATTATTCATTACAGTAATCAATAATTTACGATTTGTGCGGTTATAATTTGATATATTATTTAAAATACATTAAAAATTATTACTAAAATAAATATATTTATATTAAATATATAATTAAGTAAACAATATTAAAAAATTAATAATATATGAAAACTATTTTTACTTTATATTTTTTAGTTGTCTATATTGTAGTTTCTTTTAATAATTTTTTTATTTATATTTATAATTATTTTAATTAGATAATTTTATAAAAAAAATTTAATTACTTATGGGTCTAATAGTTAATTTGATAACCATCAAATTTTTTATTTTAAATAAACAGTTAACTAACAAATGATAATCACTTATCTCAAAATGAATATAATATATATATATATATATTAGTTAATTAGTTGAATTATTAAAATCAGTATATTAATCATAATTTAAATTTTATTATCATTTTATCAAATTATTGTCGAATTAAACTTTTTTAAATAAATAAATTAATAAAAATTATAATTATAATTAAATTAGTTAATAAATTTTAATAAGAATATAATTTTTTGACAAAAAATAAGAAAATTTACAGTTTTATTTATATTTTTTGTTTTTTGACTATGTATTTTTTTATTTTTTCTTATTATATAAAAATTAAGTACTTATTTTTATTAAAGTCCTAAAAAGGACAAATGTAAATAATTCCAATATTGTTAAACTTTCTAAATTATTGTTTTTTTATATTGTTAAACTTTCTATATTATTCTATATGAACATTTTTCTATATTGTTAAATTTTCTAAATTATTTCAATGTGAAAATCCTCCTATATTATTAAACTTTCTAAATTATTTCTATATGAAAATCCTCTTATATCGTTAAACTTTCTAAATTATTTTTACATAAAAAACTTTCTATATTATTAAACTTTCTAAGTTATTTTTATGTGAAAAACTTTTTATATTGTTAAACTTTTGATGTGAAAACTTTCTATATTATTAAAATTTTTATGTGAAAACTTTCTATATTATTAAATTTTTTATACTTTCTTTTAGTTAATTTTAAATATTTAATCATTAATTTATTGGTCACATAAAAAAATAAAAATATATTATATTGTCACTTGTTAAAATATTATATTACTAATATAATTTCTTGATAAATAGCACACACACATTTTAAATTAAATTTAAGACTGAAATAAATTATATATATATTGATTTCCAAATCTAAGTTTTTCTTAAATATGAATAATCACAAATTAAAAAACAAAATTTTTTTTATTAATCTACTAATTGATTGTATAATTCATAATGCAATAGCGAGGAATGCAAAAATTTCATTAAATAATAATTGAATGATCAATCATTTCCAAATTTAGTTTTTCTTAAATATGAATAATTACAAATTAAAAAGCACAAAAATTTAAGTGAATGTCAGCATGCAAATTTTATCAATACTATAATATTTTCCTCTCTCAATACTTGAAAAAAAAAAAGAGTACACAAATTTTCATTAAATAATAATTAAGTGATTGAATATATAATTCATAATGCAATAATGAGGGATGTAAAAATTTTATTATTTAATAATTTAATGATCAATATCTCATAATACAACAAATTAAAAATTAAAAACTCTCGTCTGTTTTAAATAATTTTGATATACCAAAATAAAAGTGCCAAGATTTTTTATTTTACACTTAAAATTAATCGAAGATATGTAGATTATACTCATTCCTAAAGAAAAATATTATCAATGGTATGAACATATATCTACACATTTAATTATCATAGATATTTATGTACTATTTTATTTTAAAAAATATAGTGTGTGTGTGTGTGTGCATATATATATATATATATATATATAAAATAAAAACTGCAGTACTGATCCTTACCATTGAAGTAATTCTGTTTATCAGCGACTAAATACTTGTCAAAATTACAAGAAATAAAAGGACAAAACCGAAAAAGCAATGGGTTACTATAATTTATTCTCTTTTATTTTAATTTTATGCATCCCAAACAGTGGTCTTGATTTCTTCTATAGGATTATATGATTTGCTAATTTATAATTCTGCGTAAATGCCAAATCTGAGGTTATTAATTACAGAAGAGTATCATTCCGAAGGCTAGTTGAATTGGTAAAGAGAGATGGCGGCCATTTCCCAGGGCACTTGGGCTTACCTGGTGGCGGACAAGGAGCACCGTCATGGAAAGAACAGCGACATTCCCCCACCTGGCGGAACGCAGTAAGCGCGGATGAATCCAACACCTCTATAACAGGGACGGCATGTTTCAAGGCACTCATTTTTGTTTGGACAACCACCGCCTATGGTGGAAAGATATAAGCAGCCGCCACCCACAGCCGTGCCTGCATGCATGTAATTACTAATTTACAACCTCTACAAACAATTATTAGCATTACATTCGAGCAAAAGATAGTACTACCGCAACCAGAAAAAAAAAAAAAAAAAAGATTCACCAAGATAGTTAAAAACAGAAATTATTAACCTGAGATGATTACAAAGGGCGCTAGAAGCAGGTAGAAGCAAGGAAAGTACTTAGCCATAGGGCCAATTATCAGTTGTTGTGTTGGAGGTTATCGGTGGCCATGCACGGGGTGAACTCTATAGAAGGACAAGTTGAGAATGGGAAGATCTCGTTGCATTAATTATAGTCGGTCATACAGATAGCTGATGTGTGTATATATAATATAATGCAACCAGATCTAAAATTTATTATTATTATTGTTATTATTATCATTATAGAAGGATGAGTGTGTAAAAGTTTGGAAACTAATTTATCATTTTCAAAATAAATAATCATTTTCTTAAAAAATAATTTAATTTTTCTTTTGAATAGAAAAATATTTTTTATTAATTAATTTTTTTAGATACAAGAAATAGAAAAGTACGGAAAATATTATTTTCTGGAAAATATTTCTTTCATAAAACAATAAAGTCTCAATTTCTAATAGGACAAAATGAAAAAAAAAATTTAAACTTTAAAATCAGTATTAGAAAATTGCAAGTTTTGTAGTCAATATTCTCTTTCTCTTATCATATTTTAAAATAGAGCATAATTTTTGTTTATTAATATCAAGTATAATATCATTAATAAAATATAAAAACTATAATATCATTAATAAAATATAAAAACTAAAATTTTCAACTCATAATAAGAAAAAATGTTAAATATATATTCTTTATTTCTTTTTTTATTTTCTTGGTTACAATGATATATAAAATTTCAAAATATACATAACATGATATTTTTAATTTATTTAATATTTATTATATTTTGCATATAAAAACATATTTAATACTCTATTTATAATAAATTATATTAAAATTAATTCAAAAAATAGAAATATAATTATATTCATAAAATATTAAACTTAACATAAAAATAATAAGTACACTTTATTATATCTGTATTAAAATAAATTCAATTAAATTGCTATAAAATCAAATTGATTATTTTAATAATATTATTATAAATCAACACATAAAAAATTTAATGTTTTTTAAAAATAAAAATTTTCATTATAATTTAAAAATAAATTATATAAATTTACAAAATAAATAAGCTTATATTTATAATAAATAGATAAATAAATATAAAAAGTAAAACCACAAAATCCGCGATATTATCATATAAAAAAGTCAGTACTTTTATAAAATACTTCTATAAAAAAAACTCCCATTATAATTTCAAAAATAAATAAAATTATATAAATTTATAAAATAAATAAGCTTATATTTATAATAAATAAATGTAAGAATGAAACCACAAAATCAACTAGATTTTAATTGATAAGAACTAAAAATAATTAAAAAAATAATTTTTTTAATAATCATCTATTAAATGATAATAAAAAATAATTTTTTTATAAAAATACTTCTATAAAAAAACTCCCATTATAATTTTAAAAATAAATAAAATTATATAAATTTATAAAATAAGCTTATATTTATAATAAATAAATGTAAGAATGAAACCATAAAATCATCTAGATTTTAACTGATAAGAACTAAAAATAATTAAAAAATAATTTTTTAATAATCATCTATATTTTAAATGATAATAAAAAATAATTTTTTTTATGAAGAGGAAAGACAGTTAAAATCACTTCTTATTTGTGATGCTAAAAAACTTGTAAAATTATCAATCACCTTTTCAATATACACATTCACAATATCTGATCAGATAACTAAATTTTATTAGTCCAGATATTTATCCATTCAAATATTAATCCTAAGATTTCAATTCAACAAATTCTTTTATCCGCTTAAATAAAGAATTAATAATTAATAGAGATGTTTATTGCTTACTATTATATGATTTGCATATACTAGTAAAAATGGAAGTTTATAAATGGAAATTGTTCAAAGCAAAATAAGATAAAAACTTTTTTATTATTTATCTACAGTGGAAATATAAAATCTTCACACAGTCACTCCATATATACATACACAACACTTGATAAAACATGCAGAAGGGCGTGTGTTCCTCCTCACCCTTTCTACTTCACCACGCCACATAATTAACGTTACCACTTTCCATCTCTCTCAACTACAGTTAAGAGAAACCAGGGAAGTCCCAAATTGATGGGATTGAGTGGCTTCTCTCCTCTCTTCTTCTCTGCGCCACAAAGTGTGATTCCTTCTGGTTTCTAAATATCTGCTCCACCAATTCCGCTGGTGCATCAAAAGACAGCTTCATCGCTTCTCTTTCAATCTGATTCATTATATTGTCTCGTCCTGCAATAACATAACCCATTACACTATTACATTTCTTTTCCTTCACTAGGCTATACAAATATTTTTTTTTATAGCCTCAGATTGTTTTGGTTTAAGATGTAAAGATTGAAGAGACTCACCAGCGAGGAAGTTCCTATCGTTGTCCCGAGCATTGATGCCAAACCCAATTGTAATCAGGTTCTCATTTTCAGAGGCAAGAAGTGCTATCGGATGACCTGCTGGTATTATAAAGACATCGCCGGGGGATAAGTTGGAGCTGATCTTTTGGTATTGGTGATCTATTTCTTGTCTCTCTCTTTGTTCTCTTCTTCCCCGGAATTCCTGGCTTTGGCCTCCAAGATGTGGACAAGCCATTTCAAAGCGTCCACTTCCTTCCACTACTAGAACAATTGCGGTACTCTTGGAATTGTAGTGAGGAACCATTAAAGCTCCCTGCAAAAATTGAACTTATGTGCGCATGTGCCACGAGAAACTCCACAACAAGAAAGGGAAAGAGACAAAATTTACCTTTTTAAGTTCGGCAGACGCAACAGAGATGTCTATGTCCTGAAGCTGCTCGCAATCGTTTGGCGAGGCCTCGAAGAATTTCCCAAATCTGTTGAGTATAAAGGTTTTTGATTAAGAAGATTACAAGGGTCTCTACGTTCATGGCCTTTCTGTTTTGTTGATGAAACATGGTGACTTGAGGCCCTAAGCTGTTCTTGAGGAGCCTTTATAATCATGCCCTTCCTTTGTTGTCCAAATAGCATGTCTAGCTGATCTCTTGGAGTCTATAAATTAATTAGCAAAAAAAAAAAAAAATAGTGCTCAAGTGATCTAATTAAGGATAGATTATTCTATGAAAAGGAAAAAAAAAAAAAAAAGGGAGGCCTTACCTCAAGAGCAGCCTCAAGAACATCATTGCTGAAGACTCTGTAAAATGACTCTGGGTTTTCACCTCCAGCAGCAAAGTATTCCTGCAACATAACAGTTTTATTAAATAGTATACCCAGAAATTGAACGTTCTAAAAATTTTGAAGTGATTAGGAAATGAAAACAAGGTAATTTACCATGAAGTTTCCCGGCGTATTGACAGGCTGAATGAGCTTTACGATACTCAATTTTTCGTTAGTGTCCCGATTAATCAAGTAGACAGTAGCCCCTGCAGGAATTCTGATAACATCACCACGCTCCAAGTTGTAGGACTGTCTTTGCTTTCGAAGCACATAAGTAATAGTCCCTTTACCTACATAATTTAAGGACAAAAGCTAAAATCTTGCATAATTAAGACACTAGTGATGTAACGCAATTCATGATTTAATTAGGCCTTGATTTTATTACTAAAATTGGTTTAAAAAAAAATTAGTTAACTATGAGCTTTGATTCAGATCAACTAGAGTGGTCTCCAGGTTGAGGGAGCTAAAATTAACTTAAAAATAAATAAATAAATAAATAAGGTAAAGAACTCACCCCTTAGGACAACCACAATAGATTCTGCATCACGATGGTGTGGTACAACAAAAGTGTTAGGATTTGCTTCCAACGTAGCCAACCGATAATATTCGATGCCTCGAAGGAGAGCAGATCTATCAGAAAACCTCTCGACACCCCTGATATGACCCTCTTGTGTCTTGTACCTTGACTGCAATCTTTGTGCATGGAAGTAGTAAGGGTTATCTCTCTCCCTCTTCCTCTCCGTCTCCACTTCTGTGCTTTTAGTTTCCCTATCATGATAATTTCCCCTGCCTCTGCCTTTTTCGCGCTCTCTTTCTTCTCATTCTTTCTCCCGTTCCTCATATTGCCGCTTGCACCTCTTTTCACATTGTGCTTTCCGCCGTCCTTCTTGTCTATCACAGAGTTCTTTACACCTTTCGTATTGGCGGCGAGGATCCTCTCTTTCTCGTTCGTGTTCTTGCGGCCTCCTCTGCTGTCCTCTTTCTTGTTCTTGCTCCCTTTTCTTGATTTCTTCCTCTTCGCAGCGTTGCTGGCATTTTTGCAGAGGTCTATCATCAGTCTCCTCCTGCTGGCACCGCCGGCGACAACGCTCAATCTCCCATCGACCACTCTTCGGGTCTTGAGCCTCCTCATCCCCTTCTTCATATCTGCGCTCAAAACGATTTTTGCATACAAGTAAGCCTGAAAAGTTCTCCTCAGTTTTATGGCAATGTTCTATGCATCTTTCCTTGTCTGTTTTTGGGAATGGAACCTCATAACCGAGACAGGACACTCCATAAGAAAGAAAGAGCAATATTAACAGGAAGAGGTAAGAAGGCGGCTTAGCTTTGGTCGTGATCATGGCTAAGGTGATATTATGATAAAGTTTTCTTTAGCTTGAGGAATGGTGGAAATGCGTAAGTTAGGAGCTTAATTTATAGATGATGGAGGATTCGCGGGTTAACATGCAAGATGATACGAGTGTTGTACGTGACGAGGCACTGTGTCCTGCCATTTAACTGGGCGCGGCATCCCTTCACGTGGTACGGAAATGAAAACAAAAATCCCTAAGAGGCTGAAGGTAATATCGTTTAAGTAATGTGTTATAATTCAAAAATAAATAATATTTTTTTTATTTAATTTAATAATATATAATAATTTTTATTTAATTTAATAATAAATTATTAATTATAATATTATAATATAATATCTTTATATGAATTTTATTAATTCTTCTAAATATATAATTGTGGATAATGGATGTTGATACATGTACTGTCGTGTTTAGCGCTACCTTGTTTTTAATATTTTTTATATTTAATTTTATTTAATTAATTAATTATTTTATTATTATTATATATATGAAATTTAATTGAACATTTATCATTTTTATATAATAATATTAAATTTATTATTTTATAATCATATGTTGAATTTCAAATATTCAGTTACGATCTTAATTTAATATTATTATTATGATTAAAATTATATTTAATTATTTTAAATTTAATATATAACTATAGAAAATTATAAAAATAATATTATAAAATGTAAAAATAATAAATATTTCTATTTAAAACTTTACAAAAAAAATCAATTGTCAAATAAGCACAAAACATGATATACCTCATTAAACATTTTCCATGAACAAATAATATATGGAGCCAGATCCTGATAGCATTTCATGTTTATCTTGGTTTTTAACATCTTTTATTTTGTCAATATTGTTTTTGGATCTTTGTGGGCTTTTTGTTGTCTTTATGGGTTTGGATTGTAATAATATTTCCAAAATTGGATCAATGATTTGATAATTAATCAGTCGGATTAGTCTAATTATTTAATTTAATTTATATAAATAAAATATTTTAAATACACTAAAAATATTATATTAAA
>CATIWR010242074.1:0-12072 GCA_949677035.1 Omphalea diandra | reverse complement strand
ACACTCTAGGAGCAAACACATAGATATTAGACATCATTTTCTTAGAGATCATGTGTAAAAGGGTGATGTTGTGTTAGAATTTATTGACACAAATCATCAACTTGCAGATATTTTCACTAAACCTCTAAATGAAGAAAGGATGAACTTCATTAAGAAAGAATTAGGAATGCTTGATGGAAGCTCCTTAAAGTGAAAATTGTTTATCTTATGTGTGATATTGCAATATGAATTGATATTTATTGATTTGTGATATTTGTGGTTGATATAGTAAAGTGGATCACAATTTTTTTTTTTAAATTCAACTATTTTTCCTTGCTGACTCATAATTCGCAGTCGTTATCCTTCCTTCATGGTCGCAAATTATAAGTCAATTTTACCTGGCTGTTAAATATCAATTCGCGATCGTGAAATTTCAGCTCCACCGTGAATTTTGGTCAAAATTCAAATTTTTTGATCGTAAAGGCACGTATTCCTGAGGAAAATTTGTCTGTTACTCACATTTTTTGGAATTTGCAAACGCGAATTAGAGTAACCGCCTAGACATTTCAGTGATTTGACTGCTAACCATTGTCAACTCTTCATTAATTCATTTCTAGCCATTTATAGTTATTTTTACACCCTTTCAATGTCTATAAATACCCCCCTTCAACAGTGACATCCTCACTTCTATTCCAAACATCTTCTCTCTCTCAAATCTCTCAAAAATTCTCTCAAACTCTCTTCCTCTCTTGCTATGGCTGCAAAGAAGTTCTCTAGAGCAGACAAAGGCAAAGCAGTGGCTCAGCCCTCTGTACCCCCTGCCCTCCATCTCATGAAGGGAGTTACTAAGGAAGAAAAAGAAAGGTACAAAGCCAACTCCTCCAAGATCATTCTCCCAAACAAGATACCCCCAACCTTTATGCTGGAAACCTTGGGTGCCAATGCAAAAATTCGAGTTTTCCTCTCCAATTTGGGCTGGAATGAGTTCATCTTCTGAGATGAACCCAGTTACGAAGAGGTTGTGCGAGAGTTCATATGCACCGTCCAATTGAGTCGAAAAGCTAATTCAAGAGCAGGTCAATATGGGTTAGTGTTTCGGGCCTTTGGTGACCCTTTTTACATTACTTTTGACCAACTATCTTCTCTTTTTAATTTACAAGTTAGAGAAAAACATCCCTTTCATAATCTTCATACTTGATGTTATCTATTCTGAGTTTTGGTTAGAAATCTCCATGGAAACCAAACACGACCTTCGCTCTTCTTTGTCTAAACACATCAAATCCCTACCCCTTTCGATACTCCACCGTATCATCACCTTTTCAGTAAATGTAAGAGGTGATGGTAACGAGAAAGTGTCCTAAAAAGACTTGGCATTTCTTTTTTGCCTTGTCAAAAATAAACCAATCCAAATTGGTCGGTACCTTGTGGATCAATTGATTCACATAAGTACCAAACTTAAAAGCCAATTTTTGCTACCTTTACACATCACTGCCATATACCATTTCGTTCGAGCCCTTGATAAGGAAAAAGAAAAATTCATCACCAAGAAACTTCTACCTTCACAAAACTTCCTAGATCTCACCTACCTTAGTAATGCCAAGGCCATTCATTCGGACACCTATGCGTATTCCCTAGGTGCAGTTGGAGCAAAGAAGATGGAAACTTCACAAGCTTCTAAAAGAAAGAGGCTCCACATTGAAGAAGGCACAATTCAAGTCCCTCCTCCTCAACCAAAACCTAAGACCAAGTTGTCTCTTGCCACCATTGATCGAAAACTCGATAAGATGATTAGAATGATGAAACAAAGATTCCTATTTCTCTCACACCTTCATAGTGACATGGTAGATCTTCAAGAAAAGTTAGGGGTTCCTTCTTGTCATCTTCTGGACTACACTGAATTTGAAGATACACAAGATGGAGATGGCAATGAAGACGAAGTTGAGGATGGAGATGAAGCAAAAGGAGCCACACATGGGTAAGAGGAAACATCTTCTAGAGATGATGATGATTCTTCAATCCTCTAGATTAGGAGTCCTTTGTATTTTTCTTGTTTTTGTGTTTCAAACTTTTGTGATCCCATAGTTATATGTATAAAAAGTTATTTCTTTGCAATTCATTGTCTTATGTGATTGATGAATTTTATCTTTATATTTTGCATTCTTATTTTGCTCCATATGTTCACTTATGCTTGTTTTCTTTTTCCTTATGCACCCTCTTTTTGATCTTACCAAAGGGGGAGAGATAGTAAGAATCTAAGTTTAAGGGGAAGAAAATAATAACTTGAAAAATTTTAGCATAAGTTGAGGGGAAGCATCATACCTTCATACTTAAGTCTTTTCAATGATTGAATGTCATACTTAGGAAATTTTTTACCTTAAGTATTATTCATTGAAATTTTACCTTAACTTCACTCCAACTTAATATTTCTGCATTATTTTCTATTTGGATCAATCTAAGTTGATAAAATCAAAAAAGGGGAGATTGTTGGACTAGGATGGTTAATCCTAAGTCCTAAACCTCTTTTGATCTTGTCAAAGGAGATTGATCAATTCTGATATTTCAATTAAGCAGTTTTTAGATAGTCTCTAAATTTGAAGTTGGATGAAGTCCAAAATCTCTAAAGAAAGTAAAGTGTCTCCTAATTCGCAACCATAACTTCATAAATCACGACCGCGAACTAAACTAAGGCATATTGACAAATTGGACAGATGAATTCGTAGGCCACTTCTCTGTCGCAATCGATCCAAAGATGGGAGTGCCAAAGTCACAGACAAATTCGCGGTGTGTGTCACGCCTCAATCGCGATCACAAATTTCAAAGCAACTCAAGAGAGAATCAAGTCCACAACCATAGCATGACAAGTGTCCCATGTGACCTTTGGAAGACAAAAATCATGATGGCAACTAGTGGATAGCGACCGCGAATCAAAAAAGAAGAAGATGAACATTTTGACAGATGAATTTGCGGCCTGTACAAGGAAAATCGCGTCCGCTAATTTTGTGAGCAGGTGAAAGGCAACGGCTATATTTTTCTGGTGAACCAATGGAAAGATGACACGTGGACTGGTCGTTAGACACAAATGGAGATTTTCGCCGTAATTTTTGGCTCCCGTATGGAAAATTGGAAAATCGTGACCGCGAAAGTGTAGTAACGATCGCGAATAAAGTCTGACAAGTATTTAATGCAAAAATCTATTAGCATACTTTGGAGATTTGCTACCAGTTTTATTGCATCATCTCTTTATTGGATAGAGGCTATAAATACCTCACCAAATAGATGTAAATGCAAGAGAATTAGTTAATTTGTAATTCAAACTCTTACAATTTTGTTACTCAATCTTTTCTCTTCTTTAGGTGATTGTTTGGTGTGAGCATAAACACCATTTGCAAAGGTTGTAGTGTTAGCCTGTAAAAACACTAAAAGTGGTTGTTGTGTGAGCCTCAAAAACACAAGTGTAAAGGTTGTTGTTTGAGCCTCAAAAACACAAGTGTAAAGGTTGTTGTGTGAGCCTTAAAAACACAAGTGTAAAAGTTTGGTGTGAGTTTAGAAACACCATTGGAAGATAGTGGAACACCCAATTGCCAAGAATTGGGGAGTAGAAGTAGGGTGGATTATACCCGAACAACTATAATTCTTGTGTCTTCATTCTACTCATTTTCCCCTTCTTGATGCCTAGGGCCAACATCTTGTTTAGGTTGAGTGTTAGCATTGTGAAACATTAGTGAGGTTGTGTGTGAACTTTTATAGAAACACAAGTTGTAAAATTAGGTGTGAGTTTTAAAACACTATTGGAGATTAGTGAAATACCTAATTTGAATAATTGGAGAGTGGATGTAAGGTTGGTTGATACTCAAATTACTATAAAAGTTGGTGTGATATATTCTTCTTTTATTTCTTCTATTTCTTGCTTAACAAACATTTCTCTCCAAAATTTAATATTTCTCACCAATTCAACCTTTATTTCTTAGTGCACAAGGGCCAACAATAATAATTTTATAAAATAATAATTAATCATTCAACTAATTAACTAATTATTTAATAAAATAAATATTAAAATTATTTAAATTTTATTATTATTATCATATCATGTAATGCGTAGATTAATTATTAATAATATATAATTTCCAAGAAATTAGTTGAGATTTTTGCCCATTCCAAGATCTTGCACAAAATACATGTTATGTAGCTCACTAATGCAAAGTTCTAAACTAGGAAAACAAGCAACAATTTTTTTTGTAATATAAGTTAGATAAAAAGACCAATCACTCAATTTTTTTAAATATTCGTGGCTCAAATTTATAAATTAATATCATTAAAGTATGTTTTTCTTAAATATAGGACTTTCATCCACACAAAAAAAAAAAAATTCTTAATAATATAAAAGCATAATAGAAATACTAATATACTACAATATTCAAGTATGTAATTCTAAAAATTTAAGTCATGTTACTTAAATGAACTAACATGAAATTTCCAAAAGGAGTTAAATTTTTATATGATACTGTTATGCATATTGAAGTAATTTTTATGGTATGATTAATTTAATCTTTCTCAAACTCAAATGTGACTAATTGATAATAAACTGAAGAATTGATTAATTAATGTGTAAGTACAAATCAAGAATCATATTCAACACACTTACAAATGCTTCACTAATTCTTTTAAATATTTGATTGAAACTAAGTGACAATTCGAAACGAATTGGCATTTTAGTTAACATTTTATGATTTTTTTACTTTATTTTTTACACCTGTTGTGATTTAAAAATTTTATTGTCTTAAATTTCACAAGTATATAACTAATTAAATTTATAAAATTGATTTTTTATTAACTTCATAATATACAAAGATTATAAACTTTCTATATTAAATCAAGGAGTTAGTTCAATAGATAAGTGAATTTGTGTCTTTTATTTGTTTTATTTACATTAAATGTATTCTCAAGTGAATTCATGTCTTAATTAAAACTAAATATCTCATCAAATAATTTTAAAGGTATATTTTCCCACATCAGTTTGCTACATTCTCGAATTTTATTTTATTTTTCTGTAATGGCTTTAAGACATGAATCCAACAAAAATTAAAGTGAAAACAAACGCTTCTAAACTATTTAAACTAAATTTTAGAGTAACTCATGAATATGCATATCAAAGAAGAGGAATGCGATGCAAATTATATTTATTTTAATTATTATTTTTATTACATCATTTAAAGTTTATCATTTTTTAGGCATATATTTATTGATGAATACTTATTTAAAATTATATATTTAAATTTATATTAAAATTTTATTTCCAAAATCAAGATTAAAATCACATTAATTGCAAATAAATTTTAAACTTTTTTGCTATTGAAAAAAATCATATTCGTATTTGTTAATAAATATATATATATTGATCACAAATTTAATCAGCAAACCATCATATATTTTGTTAAGTAACTATAACTGTTGGTTGGAGAAAGTTTGTCGTTAACCGTTAATAATCAATCAGTAATAATTGATCTCTTGACCACTAAACACCATAGAGTGAGTACAACTGGCTTAACCAATGTGTGAGTCTCAAAAAATTGATCCACCAGTTTCAATTTTTTTAAAAAGAAAAAATCGACCCAAAAATTGAACGAAATTTAAAAAAAAAAAAAAACTGTTGGTTCGATTATCTGAAAAACCAAGCAGTGAATATATATATATATATATATCAAAACCGCCAAATTGATTGATTGAAATTTTTAGATTGATTCAGTCAGTTTTTTGGTCTGTTAAATTTTTTTGATTTTTTTGTTTACCCCTAAATATTATATAGTGGTCAATGAATCATGTATATATAGTTTAATCGACATGATTTCCTTTAATAACTGTAAGAGTTTACTACTCTTTTGATTTATATCAAAAAAATTATAAAATAGGTAACTAAAAAAAATACAAGGTTCAAAAATAGTTTAATTATTTTAAAAATTAATATTATTTATTTAATTATATATTTTTATTTTATCTTTTTATTTATTAATATTTTAAAATATAATTTAAATCATATATTAAATTATAACCATGCAAAGTGTGGAATATCCCTTAGTTTAGATAAATACTAAATCGCATTTATAAGTTTACAATTTGTTATATATACATGTTTTATCATTGTGAAACTTTATTTTGTCATAAAAATTCTTCAAAAAAAATATAAGGATTTACTTCTTAAAAATTTTGTGGCATTTATTATAATTCATTTTTAAAAATTTTATTTAATAGTTGTGACTAAACTGTATGATATGATGATGACTTATTCATTTTATCATAATACGTTTTACGGACAAAATTATATGGCAATAATAATAATTTGTCCTGATTTAAGTTTTTAAAAGCCTATTAATTTAGCTACGACGTATTGTTCGTCACAATATATTTTTAATTTGCTGTAAACAGTTTCGTCATTATATAAATTTATGTTGTTACGATCATGCTTCCCTCCAAAAAAAAAAAAGAAGAGAGAAATCTTACCTTCAAAATATTTTATAACGATTGTTTATATTTTGTCATCAAATAAAAGATTCAATGATGACTTATATACTATAGATAAATTTTATCATAAACTTATATTCAAAATATTCTGTGGTTTTAGTGTAAGAATTTTTTTGTGTGGACTAATATTAATTATTGTTTTGTTTTAAGTTTTATAAAACCGACTGAATAATATAGTTTATTGATTAGGGATAAGTCCAATTAAATTGTGATCAAATAAGTTAGTTGGCCGATATGGAAGACGGTTTGTATAGCTATAGTTTAATATGGACCTGTGATGGGTGGACCTGTTAAAATTTATTATAAATAAACTAAGTCTTATCTTCTGCCTTCAAAACTCTAAACCTAGTTGTTACACTCATTGTAACCGTTTTATGAGAAAGTCAATGAGAGGAAGACTTAGTTTTCTTTTTCAATCTTTCTGATCTATTATCTTAGTGTTCAATTTTCAGCGATTATAATTATGACTCAAAACAATTTAGGATACAACGCACAAACATGTATGAATTTCATTTCCACTTAACTTTCAATTGGTGTTCTAAATTCATGTACTAAATCTTAAATTATTACATTCAGGAGTCTAAGTTAAGTGTGACGACATATTTAAAATACAAAATTGTGTATCTCTTTTGTAATTGCTACTTGCTTTCCTTTTTTTTTTTTTTTTTTTTTTTTTGAACAACCTTCCTTTCTTTATTTTAAATATACATATTTATACTTTCATGCATCTTTTATTTATTATTATTATTATTATTATTATTATTATTATTATTATTATTATTATATGTTTTAAAAACATTTATTTTTATTTTCACATAAATTAAGAAAATCGTTAATTTATGGAGTGGAATTTCATCATAATTTAATATAAATATTCATTAACTTGTATATATTGATTACTGAAAAACTATATGTTCATTTGTAATGAACCTATAGGTAAACTCTAATAAATTTGTAAATAAACACTAATAAATCTAAAATTCATATTGTAACAAACTTGTAAGTAAGTTTATTTTATAATAAACTTGTAAGCAAATACTAATGAATCTATGAGCAAGTTCTAATGAACCTGTAGACAAGTTCTAATGAACATGTTGACAAATACTAACAAACTATAATTCATTTGTAATGAACCTGTGCAAATACTAATGAACCTATATATAATAATTTTCAATGTATTTATAATTCTTTTTTAGGAATAAATATATAACTTATATAATAATTTGTAACTTACTTGTAGGTAAATTCATTTTATAATGAACTTGTAGATAAATATTAATAAATCTAGAGTTCATTTGTAATGAACTCGTGGGTAAATTTTAATAAACCTGAGGGCAAATACTAACGAACTATAACTCATTTTGTAATGAACATATGTAAATACTAATGAACCTATATATAATAATTTTCAATATATTTATATTTCTTTTTCAGGAATAAATATAAAACTTATTTAATTTTAAAATTTTTTTAGTTCAAAGTAAATAATAATAAAAATTTTATATCCTAGTTTTTAAATATTGGGTCAATTTATTGTAGTTAAAATAAGAAAGAGAAAAGACGAACAAAAAAATCAAAACAAAAGAAGAAATGAAAAAAATTAATTTGTGTGCATTTTTGTGTTATTTTTGTTAAGAGTCGCATGGCTCTTTATATAGATAAAAAAAAAAAAAAAAGTAAAAATTGCATAATTTTTGTTTTTGTTTCACCTTATAATTTTTATATGGACAAGGATCCACAATAGGAGTCTACATGTCATATTGACAAAATTAATAATTGTCACCAAAACCTATTATATAATGACGATTTTACTAATTTTCTCAATCACTTTAATGACGAAATTTTGTTCGTTAAAAAATTTCTTGTCATAAAGTAAACGATTTCTTCTAGTTTAATAAACTGCACAATACAAAATAGCATTCTCTTTTTGACTCAATAAATGTGAAAGTCCCTCCATATAAATTCCGTCCGGCGGGATGTAAAAGATCATAAACTGTCCTTGCGTCTTCTGTGACAATATGTTGCTATTGTCATATGTTATCATGTAATTTTATGCTACGTTGCATGTATAAAGAAACAGTAGTTTACTGCGAATAATAAGAAAAATCGAGATGGTATATATTTTATTTGATTTTCAATTTTTAACAAGTGATGTTTACGCCTAACGACAAATCGAAGCAAAGCTACCATGCTATAATAATAATAATAATAATAATAATAATAATAAACCGTCTCGCACAGTGTATTTGTGAATCAGTATTTGTTAGTCCCATAAGTCCCCTATTTCAGTAAATCTTCCTGATATCTGGTTAAATTAGTTCGGGAAATCAAACCACACGTTACCAACGTAAAAAAATAAATCAAAACCCAAAAAAGGCCATTGTTTTGGCTGTAAAATTTTATTTTGGGTTATGATTATTAAAGAAAGAAAAATCATTATTCCATTTTACAGATTTTACTTAATTTACTAATCACTCCCTTTTTACATAATCATCAAATGATCCTTCGCATTTCACTTTTACTAATTGATTAATTCTTCTCTTAAATTCTTCATTAAGTGAACATAAAAAAATTATTATTTAACCTCTCAAATTTGACAATTAATAATCAGCCGTTAAGGTTTTGCTGTAAAAAAAAACTAACCAGTAAGTATTAAACTTAATAGATTAAATAATAAATATAATCCAATGTAAAAAACTAGATAATAATTTCTTTAGTGTTCATTAAACGAAAATTTTGAATAGAAAAATCAATCAGTTAACAGAAGTAAAATATATTAACAGAAGTAAAATATAAAGGCTTATTTAATAATAATATAAAAAGGGACTGTGTAATGAGTTAGGTAAAACTAAGGGATGAAATAGTAATTTTAATTAAAGAAAAACATTGCATTAAAAATCAATCAGTTAACAGAAGTAAAATATAAAGGCTCATTTCATAATAATATAAAAAGGGACCGTGTAATGAGTTAGGTAAAACTAAGGGATGAAATAGTAATTTTAATTAAAGAAAAATATTGCATTAGTGTAATTGAGCTGAACCTTATCAAGTTTGACTTGAAAACTCAATTTTCGAGTTCAATCGAGCTTTAATTTTAACTCAAGCTTAAAAATTGAAATTTGAGTTCGATTCAATTAGAGTCGTTTATTTATATAATTTTTTTTGTGAATTCTATAAATTAAAATTGAAGTTTAAATAAATTCGATTTTAAATAAGTTCAATTAGACATAGATCTATTAAATTCAATTGGTAATATTATAAATATATCTAAACTTGATTAATCTCACAAATCTCTCGAGTAGAGTATTTTAAAACTCAAATTTGTCTTGCTTAATTACTCGAGTGGCTCAAGCTCAAACTCAAACTCAGCGCGATTAATCTAGAGTTAATTTCTAATATTTTTCAAATCAATCTCGAATAGTTTGCTAGCTGTTTTGATTCATTTGCACCCCTAATCCTTAACACTTAGGTCAAATTGCGATAAAGCTGGACGTGGCATGTAGAATACATAAATGAAAAAATCTAAAGCCAATTGATGTTCAACAATTTCTTGATTTAGTCACCAAACAAATAATAATAAAATCAAATAATCAGGACCAGGACAAACTCCAAAACTCAAACTCTTAAATCAACATATATATAAATATAATGCCAACATCCAGTCTGAGAACTGGATATTTCAATGGTTTCCCAGTGAGGACCACTTTTATGCAATGAAATCTTCAAAAGGTTTGAAGAAGGTATACATATAAATGCAATTATAAATAATATATCACACGAGGAACCTAAACAACCAGAACAGGTGACTAAAAAAGAGCAATAGTGCACGTAGCATGAGCTGCAGCAACCTCCTCTCTTCTAAGCATTTTCTTTGTTCCATCTCTCAGAAATGGTATGTATTCCTCCCAGAAATTGGAGGCAATCTGACCCCAAAGATTTTTAAAAAACAGCTGAGGGGGCAGTCAGGGGAACTAAAATCAAAAATTCCCCATTGATAACACACCAAACAGGCCACCACAAATATTTATGGGATAAAAATGCAACCCCCCAACAAAAACCATACATACATCCCAATAAACTCATGGTACTAGCTCTAGTCAAACATTTTTCCATTTCATTTGTTTTTGTTTTTGTTTTTTTTTTTTTTACCGTTTTAGATTTTGATGTCTTTAAAAAGTTTTTTTCTATTGTTTTCCTTCTAATTGTCTTTCTAATAGCCCCACCAGAAACCAAATCTTGTAGCGCTGAGGCAAGATGGCTACTATCAAGAAAATGTGACATGCTCCACAGTAATCAAAGCCCTTACCACCATTTTCCACCAAAAATTTGCAGTAAAATGTGCACACATTTTACTTGCTCCAATTTCTTGCTAAAGTAGATAAATCCCAGCCTCCTCGTGCACTGACTTGGCCTGTTCTTTCAGCACTGGATACATGTGACTGGCTATTCAGATCTCCAGATGATGATCTACAAAGAAATGCCTCACCATGAACATCTGCTCCACTTCTTCCACTGCTCTGGCCACTGGCATTCTCCTCCAATGAAATACTCTGGACATTGGCTGCAAGCATGTCATCACTGGACCTCCCAACTGATGGAGCACCTGAAACACATGGAAACTGAATAGAGGGTGGCATAATCCATCTCATCCAATCGTTTCGCCTCCTTACTTTGTCACCCTGTAACAAAAATAGCAGGAAATCTAAATGGAGAAGATAAACTACGAAAAATCATAAAATGACAAAATATGCCATGTAGATCTAGTTAGCTATCAAGGGTCCTTTACTTTTCAATGGCGAGGGACGGAACATAGAACTAATTTGGATTAGAAACCCCCAATTCAAGCCTCAAAGCAAAACTAATTCAGCTGAATACACGATATTAAGCTCGATATTAAGCTCCATTGGATTTGTTCAATTTAATGACTAGACTGAAAAACCATAATTACCCGATGACACTGAGCAACAATGGACCTCAACAAGTTCAGAAAAAGATACCTGTACTTCCACAACAGTTGAACTTCTTATAGCATCCACTATAACCTGGAGATTGTCAGTCAAATTTGAAACCTGAAACATAAATAAACAGAAAGAAGTTGTCTTCACATTAATTTTCGAAAAAAAATGCTCTAGCAGAAGCTGAATGCTAGGACTTGCACAGCCAACCTGAATTTAGTTGGGCTTTAAATAGGGCAAAACCTTAAAATTGACATGGCATTTGGATGCAAGTGAAAGAACCAGGCTTGGTATCTTGTGTAAAACAACTGCTCCAGTGCAAGATAAATTACATTGCAACCAATTAAACAATTCTTATGGTTCATCAATAAATAAATTTATGTATATAAGCGTACATAATGTGTCACTTCAAGCACCAGTCATCTGTCCATTTTATCATCAAAGGTAAATGGATGCTACTAAGACAAAATGTTCACCTGACCAGAAACCCAGGAACATCTCAGACCTACTTTACTTTAAACGGACCAGTAATTATTCATAAATAGTATTTATTTAGAAAGACATACTAACAACATTGAAACAGTCAGTTCATTGGGTTTGAAATAAACAGAAACTTAATCCA
>CATIWR010242061.1:0-11553 GCA_949677035.1 Omphalea diandra | reverse complement strand
CCTGAAGTACTAATGAAAAGCTACAGTTATAAACTAGCCGTTATAAACTAGTCGTTTTAAACTAGCCGTTAGTCTCTTTGGTGGAATTTGGGTATAAATACTCCACCAAGCATTAATAGCAAATGTTAAGAATTTATTATCAAGAGAAAAAACTCTCAATCTTTGCTACTCATTTCTTTCAATTTTCTTTGTAATATTGTCAATTGTTGGGTGTGAGCATTAAACACCATATTGTAGGGTTGTAGTGTGAGCCTGCTTTTACTTCAAGATAGGTTTAAGTGTGAGCCTTGTGAAACACTTGAGTGAGGTTGTGTGTGAGCCTAAAAACACATTGTTGTAAGGTTGTGTGTGAGCCATCAAAACACATTTGTACAAGTTTGGTGTGAGCTTGAAAACACCTAGTAATAGTGAAATACCCAATTGGTGAATTAGGGAGTGGACGTAGGGTCGATTATACCCGAACCACTATAAATCGTTTGTCTTCATTATTCTCATTATTTTTCCCCTCTTCTTTGTTTTTAAATTTTTATACACCAATTCAACCTCCCTTCTTGGTGCACTAGGGCAACAGATAAAAATAATTAATATTTTATTTCTTTTCATTACATTCTATTAGGCCACCCTTATAGCATCAAACTTTTAAAACTTGTAACGAAAATAGGGTAAAGAACTCAAACCCCTCTCTTCCATTTCTCTTCTTTCCTTCAATAAATCTATAAATTAAAATTTTTTAAATTGCCATTGTCAAAATTTTATCAGCATTAATTTCAAATGATCAAATTCATTAATTTTTAATAAATTGTCTTCTTTTAGTTTTTGTTTAACTATTTAATATTTTTATTAATTTTTAAAGAAAAATACATGAATTTTTCTTGATCTACTATTAGATTTGTAAATTAAATTGTTTATTTTATTTTATTTGTGTGAGCTTTTTCATCTTAATAAAATCTAGATTTATAGATATAAATCTGTTTATTTTCTGCAATATTTTTTATTCTTATGGGTAATATAAGTTTTTTTTATGAGAGTTTTATTCTTTCTCTATAAAATTATTATTGAATTTCTTTATGGTATTTTTGGTTCTTCTTTTTAATATAATTAGTTGTAATTTGTTATTATTTTTCTTTTGATTTAAATAGAAAATTAATATATAATTAATAATACTATTAAGTGAAATGTGTTTATGTATTATAGAATTAGAAGTTTTCAAAAATGTTATGATAGAAAAATATTTATACTTCTTTTACTGCTATAATGAATTTTATATTTATATCAAGTTATACCAAATTTGTTATATAAATAATCAGAAATTCATATTTTTTGTTAAGAAAAATCTTTTACATTACCAAATAGAGAATGATGACTGAAGTACTAACTTAATTATGGAACTTTTTTTTTCTTTTTTTATGGTATTATATAAAATTAATCTTTCATATACTTCACCAAGTTCTCTACTTTAATGGTGGGTTTAGTTATAGCAAATTATCCATGCAAAAGTTAAAATATTCAAAAGAAATAAAATTTTGTGTTGTGATATGTCTTCAAACTTATATTTTAATTAATAAAACAATAAAATTGAGGCTACATATGGGTATATTATATATAGCAGAATTTGGATATCTATCCTATAAATTAAGGCTATTTATGGGTATGTGTCAGAATTTGAATATCATCCATATAAGATTTACCCTCCATTTAACGAGGAAAAAAAATAGAAAAAATTAATGTTGATTTTAACTAACTCTTAAAAAAATGCATCAAAAATGTTTTTTTTTCTCTTATAGCATCAATAAACAGAATTTGTCGCTAAGGAAACATGTGCATTGAAATCTTCACGCCCATTCATAGTATGGCGTCACACACAGCTGCAAGCTAAGGCAATAATTTAACCTTTTGGGCTTAATAAAGACAACCCAAATTTTGAAAGTATACAATACATGTTGGTTTTAATAATTGAATCAAAGGTATGAAATTTACAAGCATTTGATTATCGCCCGATGTATATTATATTGTATAGTCCAAACTATTGGTTAACAAGTTACTATTTATTTCTATAGAAGAACAAACATATATGGCTCACCGGATTTTATTACAATATAATTTGGACTATTGTTCAGTTTTTTTCATGCATGACTAATTATTAACAGAGAATGATACATATTCTTATTAGAAATAATTTCTTTTAATGAGATTTTGATACAAATTTTTTTCTTTTTATCTTTACATTTTTTAAAATGTTATCTTATTGATATATATAGTCTCTAATATAGACATGAACCATTTTCCTTAATTAAAATCAATGTTTTTAAAATGAAATTAATAAAATCATAAATCAAATCAGTGATAGATTTGGTTCGACTTATATCAATTTTTAGCATTATGTTTTAATTATTATAAATATATTTATATATTTTAATACTTTTTATTTTTTAAAGCTATTTTAATAATATTTTCTTGAATTTATTTATTATTAAATCAATTAAACTGAATCAATCAAATAAAAAATTAGTCAATTGACAAGTTCACCTAACTATCCGATTTAAAAAAAGAAATTGATTAAGACTAATGTGATTTATCGTTTATTACATGGTCCTATGCTGATGTAGCGATGGACAATTGGCCCATAGGTTTTTTTCCAGGGATCTTATTATAGCAAGTAACTCCCGTTAATAGATTTTTATTGATGATTCGATTCAGAAGTTATCAAATATTTTAATGAATTTGATTTGCTTTTTTTTTTTTTTTGCCATTATATTTGTGATACTTTTAAGTTAATTATATGATTAAGTTACAAATTTATGATCTACAGTTAAAAATTGTTGCAAAAATACTAATAATAACTTGTTATGATACATATACGAGTGTGTCCTATGCTTACTGTGTAAAAATATCAAAAAGATATTAAAAATAATTAAAATAGTATTTTTTAAAAAATAAAAAATATTGAAAATAATTACAAAAAGTTATTTTTAATTAGATCAATTTTAAATATTTTTTTAATTAATCTCGAATAATTCATAAATTTACTCAGCTCATTTATTTCTTTTCGTACATAAATCCAATAATGATAGACGCTACACACTATTACCAATTTTAAAGACAACTACACCGGATTGCTGCATCAAATCATTCAGAATTTTGTACTGAAAGATTGTGATTGAGCAATTAGTGGTTTCTCTTTAACTACCATATTTTATTGAACACAGATTCGGGCAATATTCCAGACCATGTGAGGTATTGGAAATAAGAATATCAGATGATTGCAGAACTTCTAATTTAATAGGTTCCATGTATAGATGCTGTATAAATTATCTAAAAGGACCTAACTAAACAAATAAACTACTCATGGATTCTAAAATATTCATGATTCATCTCTTTCCTGAGTTAGACCATAGAGCCTTTTTTTTTTTTTTTTGAACTACAAGAGTCCATAGTATCATATAATGGAATCTGACCAAGCTAGTTATAGCTGGCCAGCTTATCACTTTGTTCTTGCTTCGGAATTTTAATCAGCATTTCTTCTTTTTCTCAATAAAGTAGTTAATAAGTATTTGTATTGTTGGAACTCATATAAGAAGGGCCCACTACCCTAAGCATTATTTTTAAAATTGAACTCACCAATGAATTGATTTAGTTAATTCATCAGTCTTTAAAATCGATAAATTTAATTGATTTGATTTAATTTATTTAATAATAATATATAAAACGTTACAAATATAATCAAAATATTTTTATAAAAAATTAAAATTAAAATATATTTATAATAATTAAAATAAAAAATAATTTTAAAAATTGATTCAAAACTAAAGAAACGGGTCAATAACTTAATTTCTAATTTAAATAGTCCAGCGGTCAATTCAATTTAATTGCTCTAACTTAAATAAGAAAGTAATGAAGGCTGGATGTTTAGATTTTCTGGGATGTTTTGATTCAGTAACACTGGGCTGGTTGCACTCTATTGGGCTGGGGGTTCTAAATCCAATTTATTATGAATTGTTTTGTCCCTTGCAATATATATATATATATATATATATATTATTGTTCTGAAGAAGGATAGTATTTGTGTATCTATTATAATCATTTTAATTATTGCAGGGCTTGGATAGAAAATTAGGCTAAACTAAGGCTATATACACATTATGTGGCCTGAATTTTAATTTCAGTGTCATTATTTTTACTATAAATTATACATAATATTTTATTTTTATAATATAAGATTTTCTTTTTTATTAATTTTTTTCTTGATTTAGGTTTGTCTTTTTTGTTATTTCTTTGTATAAATTTTTATTTAATACTTATAATTAATATTTAGTCTCTTTAATTACATAATATGATATTTCAAGTCACATATTTCTTAATCGCTTACTTATTATGTAACTAATCATAAAAAATGTCAAATTCTTATAATAAATATAATTTTTAATATTAGAATTGTATATAATATGTGTATATTGAAAACTGATATGGGTAAGGCCCTGATAAAAATTCTAGCTCGGCCTGGCCTTATGCTCTCACAAAAGTACCAACCGGCCCTCTCTCAGTGGAAAAACAAAAGCTGACATATGGTGCTGTCTAAATTTCATTTTTAAAGCATTAGGGGAGGATAATCTATCTTCACTTCTGAGAAACCTACTATTTTTCCCAAAAAAAAAAAAAAAAAGAAGAAAACCTCATATTTTCCACTAGACTAGAAAGTAATTGATTGTGTAACTTATTTAATATTTTTAATATATAAAATTTTTTTAAAAAAATTATAATAAAATAATACATGTTTGTATAATTTTGAGTGAGTGGCTTATATCCCACTCCATTAAACAAAATCCAAAATATTTGTTTGATACAACTCATTACCAACCATAACGTGGGATAGCTCAAATACGTTTTATCAGTAACTTTTCATTTTGAGTTTTGAGGGTAAAAAGATGATTTAAAAAATTTAATATTTAAAAATTTTAATCAATAACAACTTTTTATTCTAAAATACGTGTTAAAAAATTTTATAATGACTTATACGAAAATTTATTTTTATTTTCAAATTAATTGTTTATGATAGCAATGCAAAACACCCCTGCCTTAAAATTTCTCAAAAACTATAGCACTTACAGCATTTATTTAGATTGATTCCACCACACTTATGCAATGATTTTTTTTTCTTGTTGGAGTCAAGTGACATGCACATGAAGCAGATGGTGATGACCATTTAAGTGTATGTTTTTGTTTAAAAAATAATTTAAAAATATTTTCATTTGTAAATAGTTATATCACATCTATAAAAAAATAATTTTATGATTTACAATATCAATATAAACTCAATTCTCAATATTACTAATACTGCATATTAGCTTAACTCCAAAATTATTGTTATATTTTGACTGTGAATTTTCTTCGATGACTTTGTATTTTTATCAATTATGAAGATCTCATCAGATATAATGTTATGGTGTAATTTGAATTGAAATTCATATAATATGTCAAAATATATTTGAAAGACGATATTATTAATGTATATTATCTATTGCAAAATCAATTTAAAATTACTAAAACTTAAAAAAAATAAAAACTCTCATAAAAAGAGATAAAATAACAAAACTAAAATAAAAATTTTCAAAAAATATAAAATAAAATAAAAATTAACAATTAAGATAAAAATAACTCCTTTTATCAAAGAAAATAAAGAAACTAAAAAAGAAAAGGGGTTATAGCTCAAAATATCAAAAAGTGAGAGTTGTTTTAAGTTTTAAATTTTTTTACTTTGCTTGTTTAAATTCATTTAAGTGTATTGTTTATATTTAAAGGGGGCTCTAACAATGCTATCCAATATTAACTATTTGATTGATGTATAATATTTTTTAAATTTAAAAATTATTGTTTATTATAATAATTAAAATGTATTGTTTGCATTTTAGTAAATTATCTAATAAAATAAATAATCTTTAACTTTTAAAATTTAAAAATGACATAAAGTAATCAAATATTAATCAACAATTTTTGAACTGCCATATCATAAAACCAGCAACCACCTCTAATTTGAACTTCCACATATCCCCCGAAATCCAGCCACCCATCCCTACCCCACCACCCCTCGCAATCCTAATTAGTTCGTACCCTCATCTTTTCACGCACTTCCTTTCCTTTTCTTCTTTCCTCCATACATTAAGAACACCTTCCATGCCCATAACCCCACCATTTTCATCCATCTCTTTCTTTCATGCATATATATTCATATTCATGGAAGATAGCAGACCTGTTAACACTCCTTCGTCTCCCTCCTCTCCATCGTTTCTAAAACACAAGCTAAAACTCAAATGGTTATCATGTTCCTTTCGCAAAACCAACCATCCTCATGCTTCTTTACCAGCATCCCCTCTCCATCCTGAACCAAAACTCTCTCGATCCTCCTCCAATTCCCCTTGCTGGATCAGGCCACGAACACACGACATTCCCGAACTCAAGGACAAGTGCAAGAACTTCATTTCACGCATTCGACGAAACGCGCATGGACACGGAAATGAACGCCCCGGAGGGCACCGCAGGCGCCACTCCGTGGGCCCGGATTTCCACTACGACGCTATGAGTTATGCCTTGAACTTTGATGAAGGACAAGATGATAGTATTGAAAATGAATTCCGATTGAGAACCTTTTTGTCAAGGTTGCCGGCCTCGCCCAAGAGGGACATTGAATGTACGTACTGAGATGGGTTTCTGATCTTTCTGGGTTTGGCGTGATTTATGGTTGTGGTTCAGATGAAGAAACGGGTAAGTCACGGTGGTAGTGGCAGGCGACCGTATGTATGGATAATGCATGTACATATATACACATGTTTATATGTGGTGTAAATTATATTGGTGTTGGTGTTTTCCCAGAGAAACAAAAAAGGTTAAATATGTATGGAAATTTGGCAATTAATTAACGGATATTTTAGAATATCTATTACTGAACAGTAGTGATGCTTGAAACTTGTTTCAATTATAGTAATTTTTTAAAGTTGTAATTATAGTTTATAACTAACATGAAGCTGAAGGTCTACATAAAAATTCTGAGTGTGGAAGAAATCATTCAAGGCTTCAACTTCATTGTTTTTCTAATTTTCCTCCATAGTGTTGGTGATTTTGTGAATATAAATGAAATTTGGCTTGCGCAATCTGGAAAACAAAAAGGCCATTCCAGTTTATTCATCGGTTAATTATCTCGAAAAAATATAGCCTCTACTATTCCTACGAATCGGATTGGTGCTTCTTGCCGTTCAAACATATCATGGAGGTGGGCACTGGAGGGTCAAGACTTTGCCGTCCCAGGGTCCATACTCCAGAGACAAGATCGCAGGCCTTATAAAAAGAATGCAGTCCTTCCTACTGGGCTTAATTCAAATTCTTTTGAATTGTTTTTTGGGCTTAATAATACAGAAAAATAGGAATATTTTTGTATTTTTAAGGTTATATTTAAACTTATTAAAATAAATAATTTTATTTAAAGTTAATTAAATTTATGTGTATTTTATAGTCGAAATCGAAGGTAAACAAATGCATGTCATTTATTGAAATAATTATTACTTTTATCTGATAAAATCCATAATCATTTCAAATTTAAAAAATCGAAAAATTGTGAATATTAATAATTTAATTGATAATAAAATTTTAAGTGATTTTCAAAAAGTAAGGCTTATTTTTAAAAAAAAAAATTAATTGATTCTGAATCTTATTAGTATTTTTACAATATGTATAATAGTCATATAATAGTTATATTAGCAAATGATGTTGATGTTTTATTTGAATTTTGAACTCAGATATAAATGAAATAAGTTTGGCTAATTTTACATAAAATTATATAGTTTGAAAGTTTGAGTACAATTATAAAATGTCAAAAAAATTAAATTAGCAAAAACAAAAAAAGCTTGTACTTTGAGCATTTTTCAACTTTAAATGCATTATGTAGTTTACTCCGTTTTGCAAAATGCAGTATGTTGCCCTAACACAGTTAGTTCGCTGAATTGAACCAATTAACAGCATTGAAAAATATTTAAATTAAAAAAATTGAAAATATTTAAAAAATAATCTGAATCGATTTGAACCTAAATAATAATTTTAAATAGTATCAATTATTAATTTTATCTAATTCGAATAACTGAACTATATCACAATGAATATATATATATATATATACACACACACACACACATACACACTCTTGAAGGAATCACACCAAACAAAAAAATAGATTCAATTCAAAACGGATGTTTTTCCATTTTAGTTTGAGATTGATTTTTTCATTTTTCAAATAATTAAATTTTAGTTCGATGTTAGACTTAATCACCCTCTAGACTCACGTACAGTGAAAGATAAAAATATGTCACATCAACAAAAAGAAAATGATTCATATTTAGTCTTTATTAATAAAATAAAATATTTTTTTATTTGATAATTTTAAATATTTAAGCATAAAATTAATAAGGAAAACAAGATTTTGCGTAAAGATCTCTTATTATCTAAAGGAGAAGTTTATGATTGTTCAAAAAATGAGTCAAAGCAATGTTCTTAGCAGTTCCTACTTTGCCATAAAAACAATTTCACTTCCTTTATTATTATCTGTCATGCAATAAAGAAACACCGCAGTAAAGTAAGAAGGGTATCCCTCTAGTTAAGTGGAGCAATATATGCAAGCCTAGATCTCGATGAGGTTAGGGTGTTAGGAATTAGCTAATAGCTATTAATAATAAGGGCTCACTTATGAAACTGGCATGGGTCTGTTAAGCCATAAAATATTCTTTTTTTTTTTTTTTTAGTCTACATGTGAGTGTTGGTGATGGAAGAAATGAGAGTATTTTTAGTATTTAAATTTTTTATTTTTATAAAATTGAAAAAAATATATTGATAGAATAACTTTTTAGTGTTTTATATATATGTGTGCGCTTAATGGTATTCATTAGCTCAACCATGTGTGAAAACACGATATAGTATTCCTGATTGGGATCATCTAGGAATATTGGTTAAAAAATTAAAGTACGTGAAGTATAATCAATTTTTCTATCCAGAGAAAATGAAATGTATGTCGCTAGATGGGTTTTAAGCTTTCAGATGTATATCCCTTATTCGATAAGGTGTCCACACACTATTGTTCTTCGCTTAATCAAATCGATGCTTACCAAAAACCTTAATGGATTCCAACCTCAAAATCTATCGAAAGCTATAAACAAGATTAATCTCTATTCTTTCATGCCATATTCAAACTCGATTTCAAAGTCTAAGATATCTATTCTGTGATATTATATTCAAATTTAAATTCAAAATCAAAATACTGAAACAAAAGGAAGTACCAGATTATATGAAAGTCTTGAAAACTCTAAATAAATCATTGTGAAATGTATAAATGAATTAAGTCTTGTATGGGAGTGGGGTATAAATTTTCTCAATTTTATTTGCATTTAGAAACTTTTTTAAAACTCAGAAAGAATTTTATTTTTTCAATTTGATTTAGAATTTTTGGACATTAAAATATATTTTCAAAAATAATTTTACAAAAGAATTCCTCCATCAAATGGCAAACTTCAATAAATTGTGGACAAATATTAGCACCATAATAATAATAATAATAATAATAATAAAAGTGTTTAGTTGAGCTGGAGAAGCAGTCAGTATCATTCCTCATAGCCATCGCATATATAGGTGTTAGAAACTGAAAAGATCACATAAACGCGTAAACTTGTCCATCGTCATTCCAAATAGTCCATCTGCTAACAGTTACGTAGCACGGGGAAACGAAAACATTATGTAGGAAACGTAATTTTTTTATAACATATAGATGAAAAAATATGAAATAAATACAAAATTTTTAAAATACAGCAAAAACGTGACCTTATTAATGTTTCATGCATCAAGAACTAATTTCACTTTACTTTTTTTTGAAAAATAAATCTAATCTGTTGCACGTGAATTCAGATTATTCATCGAATTTAAATATGTAATAAAATTTTTAAATAATTATCAAATTACTCGTATTTTAATTTTTAAATTATGAAAATATAGTTTTTATTTTTAGAAAATCTTAAATATTTTTATAAATTTAAATTACATCAAATTGTAATTTAGATCTTGACAAGTCATATATTTAATTAAATCAAATTGAATTTAACTTAAAAATTCTTAAATGACTCGGTGTAATATGGTCATTATCAAAATCCATGATCTCTAATTTTTGTTGTTTTTTGATTCATCACGTAACCTTTTTTTTCTTATTTTTTAGAAAATATCTCATAACTTTTCTATTTCTTGCTTTCGCAAATAGGGTTTTTTAAAAAAAAAATTTTTGGGTGGGTGCTTCGTCCATTCTCTTTATTTTTTCTCTTTCTCACCCAGAATCTTAGAACTACCTTTTTGTCGGACCAACCGTTTCACTGTGATGTTATCCATTTCATTGTTTGCCGTCCATTGACTTGGCCATCGTTTTCCTTAATTTAAGGATTCTGTACAGTAATTTTTCAAGTCCATAAAAGATCAGAAATGTTCCAAAACAGCCCATCGAAACGAAATTTTCCACTTTGACGCCCCACTGCGCGTCTGCACTCTAAATAACTGATGCCTCTCTCATTCTCTTTAGCGTCAGTTAGTTTTGGTTATATTTCAAAATAAAAATGCAAATTACAATTAAATTTAAATTTAAAAATAAAAAACAGATAAATAACTTAATCTTTATCAATTTAACTAATTATAAGACTAATGACTTTTCTAAATTAATGTTTTTTTTTTGTTTATATGTCACAATTTTTTCAAAACCAAAAAAAAAAAAATTCTCAACACACCTTTTCTTTGATAAAAGAAGGTTTAATAATCACTGAAATAAATTGAATTGACAGGGATTGAGTCAATTTCAAATCAAGTTATTTTTAAATCACACTTTTTAAGTGAGCTTGCAAAAATCATTTTGAATTATAGATAGTTTGAGTTGAATTAACATATGATAAGGATTTAATATACAGAGAGGCAAAAAATTGGTCTGATGGGTTCATATTAGGTCAATTTTGGATAAGCTTCAATAGATTATTTTGGATTGTAACTAATCCTATTATTGCGCATAAATGAATTTTGAATATTTTCAAGTTTAAATAGATTTAAATCACTTTCAATTTTGTCTTTTTTTAAAATAAAGAAAATATTAATTTGATTTTTTAAAAAATTTAAATAATTGAAATCAAATGAATAAAGTTGATGTTGAATCAATTCTGGTTGAATCCATGAGTTAGATCGAATTTATTTTTAAGCAAATATGGATTGAGTTAGAAATGATCACTTCTAATTTCGTTTTATTTTCAAGTTGTGGGTCAATCGAATTAGATTCTTCATAATTTTAATATATTATTATTTAAGTTTTTCAAACTTTAAAAATTAAAAATGAGCTCAAATCCAAGAGATTTTAGATTTTATAATAAGCCAAATCTTTTTGAGTTATATTTTGACAAATCAATAAATTAGATTAGATTTAAAAAATTTTAAATCATTTTATATTTGATCCTTTCAAATCTCTTTTAACTTTCAATCATTTCTTTTTAAGAGTTCAAATTT
>CATIWR010241901.1:0-18844 GCA_949677035.1 Omphalea diandra | reverse complement strand
TATATATATATATATATATATATATATATATTCACACACACACACACTTAATTCATTGTCTATTACAACATTAAAAATTTTAGTTATTCAAATATGACCGAGAAACTATATTACTAGTCAAATGATTCCTCATTCTAAGTACAATTTTCCCTACACAAAACAAGAGCAATTTGCCTTACAAAAATCGTATAAATTATATGTCTATTATCAAAATCAAAGTGAAATTGGTGGTTAGATTATTCGATTTTGATTCCCAAGCAAACATTCGAGAAGATTTATATGTAACAATATTAGGGGTAAGTATGGGTCTGATAAATTCACATATCTTAAAATCATCGAATTATTTCATAAATTTGGTTAAAGAATCTATATTGAATTGAAATACATAATTTATTAATTGAATTGTTTTAATTTTTTGAATTGGGTAAAGTCAATTATTTCAATTATAATGAAACTAATAAATTGGATTGAGTAATTTGGATAAACAAATAATTTTGTATTTTTTTGAAAGTAAAATATAACTAATTTATATTTTCAAACACATTAATTCATAATCTGAAACTTAAAAAGTAACTTTCAAATTCATAAATACAACTACAAATTTAAAAAGGTACATTAAGTTATAAGTAGTCTACATATAAAAATAAAAATCTATCACAACCTCAAGAGATGTTTAAATAATATGCTATGGCAACTTTGTAAATTTATTATCATACATGTACATTTTTTAATATATATATATATATTTATTTATTTATGGTTTAGTTTCGAGTAATTTGGATCAATTCGGTTTTATTTGAGTATTGAATCATTTACTACGCTAGTACTGGAACCATCTTATTTATTCAATTTCTAATTAATTCTAATTAATTTTTTATAAACAAATTTTTATTCAAATTTATTTTAATGTGACTATTCGAGTTGATATGATTTTCTCTAAGATTCGTGCTCATCCTTGAATGTTATGCATAAAAACCAAAGCCACTGCCATTTTGTAGAGTCAAGTAGTTTGACGCTTATTTTGTCGAAAATTAAAGGGGTATATGCTAATGCTCTATTTGGATTGAGTGTTTGTAAAGGGTTGAAAGGATTAATAATAGAATGAAATAGATGAGTTTGGTTTGAAAAGAAAGTGTTAAATTATATTTGTGTTTGAGATAGTAGAAATAGAAATGAATGGTTTGAGCTTGAAATCTATGGAAATATCCCAATTTGAAGTATTCCAATATAGAGGTTTGGGTCGGTTTAGCAAACCTTTGAGAATCAGTTCATTCTACTCAAACACCTCTCATCCAAATATAAAATCATTTTATAAATCAGTTTCTTTCATTTCATTCTTTTATAAACTCCTAATCCAAACAAAGCATAAATCTCTAGGTTTTACATTGTTGGACCACTTAGTCCTCCATTTTTTAAAATTATGCTAAAATATCCTTGTATTTTGTTTCCATTACACTTTGTTATAATTTCTGTTAAAATTATATGAAATGTCTATATTACCCTTTAATTTCATTAGAATTTTTAGTTTGTAGCAACAATCTCTCATCATCTTCAATCCAAAACACAATCAAAACACAAATCATTCAATTCAAACATATTTAACCAAAACAAATTCATAAACAAATCATCACAATCAAAACCGATAAATTCTGATCTTCAATTAAAAACAATCCAAATTTCCAAGTTTCAATATGCCAAGAACCCAATCATCCATTCCAACCAAATAAATTTAACAAAAATCAAATTCAACACTCAAACTAAATTGAAAATTTGACTGAACCATAGATCCATCCAATTTGCTCATTCTCAAATCACAATCTTTAATATTCAAAAAAAAAAAAAAAAACTATCATCATCATAACCCCAAAAATCAAAATCTTGAAAAATAACCTAAAAAATCAAAATCAAAACCCAGAAAATAATTAAAAAGAAAGATAAAGAAATGTATGAACTAGAATTGAGCTTTATTTTAAATCGATAGCCAACATTATCAATTTAAATTAAAGAACCCAAAACATTATCTTCAATTGATTCGTCCTCACTCAAAACCCAAAACAATTGATTCACCCACACCAACAAAACCCAAAACTCAAAACTTTTGCACTCCCCCAAAGCCCAAAACAATCAATTCGCCCTCACCCACAAAATCATCAAGAAAAAAAGAAAAACAAACATAAAAATTAATGATGGCTAAATCAATCACATCGAAGAAAAGATGAATTGATTGCAATCGATTACTAAAGCCGGTGAAGGCTAATTGCCGAAGTCGTCGTTGGAGGTGCTCAAAATGGAAGGGGCTTGAATGGTTTTTGAGATGAAATGGGTTTTGATGAAATAAGTTTACTTTGAGTGATAATGGTAAAGACTGAGTGAGATTAAATGAGTTTTGATGAGTTTAGGTTTTGTTGGGTTGATGGTGAGAAAGAAAAATAGAGAAAGACAAGATGAGGGGAAAAATGGGCAATTTTAGAATTCTAAAATTATAAATTTTAATTAGTTGACTTTTTATTTTTTGACTAACAGAATTTGGATAAAAAATAGATGAAAGGTCATTATAGTTTAACAAAATTAAATTCAGGAGATACTTTAGTATAATTTTAGAATATGAAGAACTTACTAGTATAATAGGGCAAAACCAGAGGAGTCAACTTATTTAACCCAAAAATAAATGAGCTATCAATCTTTCTAATCTTTGAAATTATACTAACAATCAATTCTACCACTAAAGTGAATTTCATGACTTTGGATAATCTCCAAAGTGAATTTATATTCGCCTCAGCTAGCTTTTTTTTTTTTTTTTCTTTTTCTCAAGATAGTGTCACGATTTCATGACTTTTTTTAAAATTGTTCTATCTAAATTTTGTTTTAATAAATGTAAATTTATTTTTATTTATATAAATTTTTATAATTTTATTTATTTTCTTTCTAATTTTGATGAAAAATTTTATTTTTCTTTTATAAAAATAAAAATTTTCTTATATAAAGATTATTATAATCTCTTCATGAAAATAATTCATAATATTATTATTAAAACGGTCAATCCCATTTTTTTGGTATTAACAGAATGAACTTGTTATATTTAGTGTTAGTATGATTTATTTAGATTATATTTTTTATTTTTTTAATTTATACTTAATATTTTAGAGATGAAATTATTCAATTTCATCTTAAAAATGAAAATAAATGTCTTATACCTTATAAGACATTTAAAAGGAACAAAAAAATTTGATTAAAATTAATTTCTTAATTATCATATGATTGAATGACTTTTCAAAAAAAAAAAAAAAGAAGCTAAATCGTGCAAATATTTTCTTTAACACACACGATAACCTGGTAGCCATATGATTGTCTAATCAGCACATAACACAAAGTCTCCACTCTAATCTTAATTATTGATATAATTTTTTTTGAAACTAATTATTGATATAATTAATATAATTGGAATAAACAAACTCTCCACTCAAAATTAAATTATTGATATAATTAATATAATTGGAATCAATTTTAAGTGATCTAAAATGAATATATGTAATTAATTTTGATTTTAAATTCAATTTTAACTAAGTTAACTATTTCATGTTTAAGCAATTGAAACAATATGATGGTTATTTATCAAATTAATTATTTGACATATAAACTATTAGAATTATATGACTGTAAATAAAAGTGAAAAATAATATATGAAAATATGAAATAAATAAATAAATAATAATTTTTATAATTTATTTATTTTAAAAATAAAATATATAAATAAAATAAGGTTAAAATTTTTTTTATACATTTTTATTTCTAAAATAAATAATATTTACTCAATTATATATTCTACAACAAATATATAAAATACACAATTAAAAATAATTTTTATATACTATTTATTTTAAAAATAGATATTATTTACTTAATCACAATTTTTTTGACTGATGTGATGTGACTATTGCCGTTAATAAAATCACCACGTATAGGGAATCCTTTATCACAAAAACAAAAAAATCATTTGTCAATTAATCACATAATTTATAAGATTATATTTTAATCTTTTTGGTACTTATAAATCTATTTTAATTAATTCATTAAATTATGTTAATACGGTGTAAGAATTATTGATTAATTTAAATATAATTAATTATGAGAATATAAAAAAAAGATAAATAAATTTTTAATTAGAAATCGAATGGCTCAAGAAATCAGGGAACCTTCTGCGTTCCCACATATTTTAGTCAGTAGTGCGATTAGTTAGGCGCCATCACGTACCCTTAAATGCACCGTGTGCTTCAAGTAAACGTCTCTTTCTTCTCTCACAGCTCTATTATTAATAATGTCAAAATATTTGTTGTACCAAAATAACCCTCCCTAGTATGCCAACATCTGTTAAAGTATTTGTAAAATACAATACACACAAAGGACAAAATAGTATCTTCACTATTAAAAAAATTTGCCGCTTAGTGGCCAGGAAAGCTCCACGTATTGTATGAAATAAAATGTTGACCTTGACAATTCAGCCAGCCCTCTTCTTTGACCCATTCACTCTGAGAAAATGCAAGTTGTAAGTTGTGACCAATTGACATGTTCCTTTCCCACTTCTAGAAGTGTAGCTCCATTTGGAGAAAAATAATTACACACATACCTTTATCCTAATCATATGGGATTATGTTTCCTAACTGGCTTTTTGAAGATTATTTTTTTAAAAGAAATAGAGAAATTTTTTTTAAAGAACAAAAGATATAACACAAAGACTTTTGAAAAGATTATTCATTTAACTATATTTTAATCATAGTAATCAAATGAGAACATATAAGAATCTCATTAATATAAACTCTCTAAAACTAAAAAAAAAAAATCACTCATTTTAGCACAAATACATTTAATTTTAAAGTATTTATAAAATTTGATATAGATATAATCTGATTATTTTATAAAAAGAGATTGAACAAGAATAATTTATAAAAATATAATAAATTAAATAAAAAAATTCTAAATTTGGCAATCTCAAACCCACCCCTCCAAATTTCCAAACTCTTATCATTTTGTAAATCTCAAATAACTTTACTAATTTCAGGAATGAATTGAATGGTTAATAAGCAGCTCTTTCTATATGTTAATTTGTATATCAATGAAACACAATCAACTCCACAACTCCAAATCAACTATAATTTCAAATTCATTAACAAATTAATAAATAACAAGTGTGATACAAAATTGAATTGAGGCTTCCAATGTCAAGTACATGGTTACCCCAAAACAATCAAAAAATTGGATTTGAACAACACTTTCTATGCTAAATCAATCTAATTTAGCAACACATCAATCCTTTTCTACTAAACTATACACAGCAAACAAACAGAAGTCAGTGAATTCAATTGACCACCTTTCTTATTCTTCGTGATTCTTGATCCCCCTACAAACCAGCAAATTTCAGCATAGCAATGACTCCAGAAACTGTTCATCTCTCGGTTCTTCTTTGGTTCTAGAAAAAACATTGTCTGTTGATGATTGATTCATGTAAGACCCCATAGGATTTCCAAAACCTGAGAATTCAAAGCCACCTGGGCTCTGAAACATCTCTAGTGAAAAGGGTGCCTCCCCTTCAGATGTTGGTGGCCTTAGGCTGCGAAGTGCGTTCGTCAAGGAGTTGTTAGAATGATGGTTCACGGCTGATGGCCTTATTGCCATACCTGCATTGGTGTTGCTTTTATTGAAGTTATTGTTACTGCTATTGTTGTTGCTGTCAGGCAATGGCCTGCTGTTGCCGCTGCCGCGGGCAGCTGGCACATCATGGTTGTGCTTTCCCTCGTAGGTTGTGATCACTGCCCTACGATCATGCGATGCTCTCTCAACATGCTTCCTTACAGGACATCCTGGATGTGTACACTTGTAGTAGCTCCTGCATGCAATAATTAGAGCGAAGATTACCAAACAAGTCCACAGAATCATGATGAAGATCAAAATTTTCTTTTTCTGGGTCATTTGGAATTGATGGGGGTTTCACGACTGGAACTGTTTTAATTACAGTATATAGCTGATACTCGACCGCATAGCTACTAAATCAATGCATCAACAAGATCAAAACTTTTTCATTAAAGAAACTTTATCTTTTTCTTAAAAGAGCTGTATATATGACCTAAGCAGACATGAAACATTGACAAAACTCACTTTTTGGATAATTTAAGCGCTGTTGGAACAAATTCGAGTTATGATTTCCAATTTAAAACAGTCAAGAAAAAAGAACAAAAAAGTAAGTGAACTTTTTTACCTAGGATTTGGATTTCCTTTGACCACTTTCTGCCCATATTTCCTCCATCTGTATCCATCATCGAGGATGTCAATGTCACTAGTGGTTTGAACCACAACTCTAGGTTCTCTAACCGTTCTGTTTCCAGGTGCTGAAATCCCTTCATTGTCACCTTCTGGTTTCCTGAAATAATAAACCCATCCAAAATTTTTGTAAAACAATGATTTATCGCGCAAAATGGTTCATTTTTCTGGGTTTTAAACATAAGTTACCATCTTTTGGCCTCTGGTTCATCTTCATCCATATCATCACTTCTAGATCTACTCTTCTGAGAATCAAAATCATCATCTCCTATAGTTATTGAAGAATTCTCAGGTGTTGCAACACAATCCATTTGTCCACTACAATGAGAGGCAAAAGCTTGTTCTCGAATCTCATTTGCAGGATTAGGCCCTTGAACTGCATTGTTGACAACTGTTGAAGATGAACATGACCTCCTAGTAGACTGAGGTTTAGGATGGTTATGGCTACCCTTATAAACTATTTCAGTTATCTGTCCGTCTAAAGACCTCTCGACTTTCTTTTTTGTTGGGCAATTGGGGTGAGTGCACTTGTAATAACTTCTAGGATTTTCACTCCCTTTAACTTGTTTTTGACCATATTTTCTCCAATTGTATCCATCTTCTGATCTTCTCTGCTCTCTAATTGACTGGTATTGCTGTTGATGACCAACACCACCACCACCACCGTAATCAGATGCATTTGTTGTTTGAGCGGCAACAATTTCCAGACTAACACTCTTCCCTCCTGTGGTAAAATCATCTTGTTTTACAGATTCTTGAAAACTACTCCATCCTTGCTGCTGCGCCTGAATTTTTTTTTTTTTTCCCAATTAACAAAATCCTTAAGAACTCATCAAAGTTAACAAAAAAGAAAGACAAATTCACTTCAAAAAATTGGTACTCACAGTTTGAATTGCTGTGTTTGAAGATTTAAACGTTGCTGATGAGGTAGTCGTAGGCCTTGTTGGTGGGTGGAAAGAGAAATCAGAATAGTTATGGGCTTCTTGCTTAACATTCTGCTGATTACTACCAGAATTTGGCTTCCAATTAGGAAGCTGTAATGGAAATGAGCCAGTTGTTGGAGATGGCAAAATCTGCGCCAAAATACACAAGAACAAGAAAAATCCATCAGCCTAAACGTTTCCATAAGTTACCCAAACATGTCTAATTGTACAATTGTCAGACCAACCATATATATATAGTATAAGAAAAAAAGAAATAAAAGTTAAAGAATTACGTTGTTAGTGTTTAACAAGACAGGAGAGTCAAGAAGCTCAGTAGGGCTTAACCCAGGAGGAATGGCAAAGTAAGAAGAAGGAGAAACAGAAGGAGGAGAAATAGGCAAAGGAGGAGGAATAGATTTAAACTTAGGCACACCACACCCTGTTCTCTCGGCTATTCGATCAGATAACCCACGCCGATGATTATTACTGTTAACGGGTTCATCACCTGCGGAGGCAAGCAGATCAGAGAAGGAAGTGGTCATGAAGGAGGAGGAGGACAGGAAGCTGAAACTTGGTAGTTGGGAATTGGCTGATGTGTCCAAGCTACTTGAAGGAGATGCCATAACATAAAATATAGACAAAGAAGAAAGTGTACAACTTCGAAAGAGAAAAGAGAGTTAGGTGCAGAAGGATGCAAAATTTGATGAAAGAGGAAGAGGAGGAGGAGGTCACGTATCGAAGAAGGCTTTGCTTTGCAAATGGTCTTGGATTTGAGGTTTCCAGGAAGGTTACTGGGGAGGAGGATAGTTTGACCGCGGAAAATGCTTGCTGGCAAAAGCGGCTGCTGAGCGAATTTAGATTAAATTAATTTTAAATTATATTTTTTTTAGTAAATCTAAGTTCAAGCATTTTGAATTATAAATTAAATTATCAATTCAGTTAATCACTTTTAATTTTGATTTTTTAAAAAAATATTATCAAAAATTTTAAATTAATTGTATTTTATTTTAAATAATTTAAATTAATTGTAAATAAAATGATATCAATTTTAAAATGAATTAAATCTGAATTTAATTACTTTAAATTTTTTATTTTCAAATTGAGGTGAATAAATTTTTAATTATAAATTTAAAAATACTTTTTACTAGTGAGCCAAATGTTTTTTCTAGGACTGTCTGGTGGGGGTTATGTCAAATACGTGTAGATTGGATACAAAATTTTGGTCAAAAGTTGTGGGTTTGACTGGATGGCGGCGGACACTTAGACATGTCTTCTTTTTGCCTCCTCCTCTTTCTGCCCTTTTAGCTGCCTTGTGTGATCGTGTGTTGGGAAGCTAAGCTCAACTTTGTTTAGACGTTATGAATTCGGTGGATTTGCTCCTTTGAGATAATTAGCACAAAGAAAGGTACAAAAAAGAGAAAAAGAGTTATAAAATATTTAGCAAATATCATTAAAAAAATATAAACTCAACACATATAAATATAATTTGATAATAAAGAATAACGATAAATAACAGGAGTTTCGAGTTAGATTCTTCTCGCATAACAAAAGCAAATAGTATATACCACTATAATTATGGATAAGGATTTTGGACCCTTTTTTTTTTAGATATTTAATTAGCATCCTTATTTTGTAAATAAAAAATTCTTCTGTCTGGCTTTGCAAATTATCTTTTTTTTTTTTTTACTTTTTATATTTTTTTATGGTGTTATAAAGAATTTTTTTCCTATACTTTTACATTTAATTATTGGTGAAAGATTGCATTTTGATAATTCTGGAATTTCTAAATTATTATATTTTTTCTATATATGCTTGCTTTTTGTTTCAAGTTGGGTCGACCACTTGACCTCCTCATCAAGAAAAGTGGCTCCCAGGCAACAACCTGCTTGTGCGGCTTTGGTTCCTTCCTCCAACCCAGTATAATAGTTTATTAGCTTCAGCTTGTTTTATTAGTAAATCTGATGTTGAGTTTGATATATATTATTTTTTTTTTAGTGAAAATTTTCTTAGCTGCCATCCATTTTTGGAAATCAAACAGTGGAATGCGAAGTGGGTTTTTGTTCTTCTAAAATTTTGACAATGATTGGAAATACTGATGAGTATGATTTTTAGAGTAGCCCAATCGAATTGAAAAATTAAATTGATAATAATATTAAATAAAAAATAATTATTTTTTTTAAAAATCAAACTGAAATAGGACTAAAAAATTTTGGTAAATACAATATCAATCTTTTATTAATAACTAGACTAAAGAATTGAACACACGTATATATAGTTTCACTATTATATATAATTTATAAATATATTATTAGTATATTAATTTCAGTTTAATATATTACATCAATTTGATTTTGTATGAGATAAAATAATAATAATAAATTTTTCAAGAGAGATTTAAATTTATGAGTGTGAAAATTTGATTTTTTTTAATTTAGAACTGAAACCGAATTAAATTGAATTAAATCAAATCAGATTAATTAAAATTAAATAATAAAACTGAATTGATTTTTTCAATCCAATCCAATTTAATCTAATCTTTTATTTTTTATTCTTGATCCTGATCCTTTAACTTTTAAAGGACCAATAATTCGGTTTAATTTTGGTTTTTTCAAAAACACCGAACTGAATCCGATCGTGATGGAATTTAACAATTTTTGTGAGCTGTATTTGCTCAAGCACAAGCTGTTCCTGTAATTCTTGGGTAGTTTAGATGGAACGACAAGCACTAAAGCAAACTTGTATTCATTGTCTAGTTTGTTTGAAACAAATCACGAAATTTAAAAAAAAACAAAAAAATATTTTAATAGAATTATTTTACTTTAATGATAAAATTTTATTATTTAAAATAAATTTTAAAAGTTGAAGTAATTAGATTTTGTTATTTATAATAAATATATAATAAATAAAATTATTTTATTTTCTTAAAATCTCTTATTTATTTAAAATAAACATAATTTTGATTTAATTTATAAGGTAAGTAGAGTAATTTTATTTAAATTTATACTTAGAATAAAGTCTCTCCATCTTATGATTTTTTACTTAATTTGATTTTCTGATCAAATTATAAAATAATTGATTTTTTTTTTAAACATAAGCTTTACAAACAAGTGAATCATTTTTTATTGAATTTTTTTCAAAGTATGAGTTTCTAAATAAGATGTTGTTGTATCAGTTATGTCTATAAATAATTTAGAGAAATAGGTCAGTGATTGAGTGTCTACTTATTAATAAATAGAAATATTAAATAAGAGTTTTTTTAAAGTGAAAAGTGAAGTTAATGAAAATAATAGAAAAATATAAAATAAAATATAAGATATTATTAACTCAGCAAGAGTTTAATAGGTGGAACATAATTAAAAATTTTCTATTCTATTTTTTAACTCTAATTTACAAAATAAAAAAAATATAGATATTTAATTTTTTGTTACTTTCTCTCTTTCTCATCTACAAAATTACTATCATTATCATGCTAAGTATCAATTGAATTGAAAATAAAAAAAATATTAAAAAGAATAAAAAATTTAGATCCCCAAAAAGTGAGATAGTTCTAGGGCAATACTATATTTGAATTAAAAATTATATAATTTTTTCTCAGTTTATCTTATGTTGAGTATTATTTTATCCTGTATGTGTGTGTGTGTATATATATAAGTATGCAACTGTATTTGTAATTTTAAGTAATTATATTTGAGATTTGAGAAGTAAACTTTAATTTGGTAAAAGTTTTATTTTATTTTTTTTGCTTATATGTTTATTTTAAAATTGATGTGAATATTATGTTGCAAGACTTATATTTTATATTTGTAGGTATTTGATTTGAACTTTAAATTTTATACAGGTCTTAGATAAATTATATTTACTTAAATTTGAAAATTGTTTTATGTTATTATATTTGTTTCATTTGTCTCATATTTTGTACCATTTTATTTTAAAAAGGTGATATAATATAAGATATAAGTTAATAGTATAATGAGATGAAACTTAAGAATCAATGACATTGAGACAAAACCAAAACTTTCAAATTTTCGACTTTACCGGCACACTCTGATGGCCAGAACAAGGTTTTACATCATTTTTCCATCATCACCAAGATCATTTTCTCCACTTTTTTTTTTTTTTTTTGGGGTCCTAATAAGGAGCAACAGAAAGGAGTCAGAGTCCATGGAGATGCTATCGTGCTCATCTTTCCTTATATATTATGGTCAATTATTATCATTACTAGTTAAATTTCGTTGTTTTTTAAGCAGCTCTATGCTCATTTATCTTCTCGGCATATTTTGGAATAATCAGAGATTATTGTGGTTTCTTGTTTTTATGTCATCAAAACATAAATAGCCAAGAAAAAAAAAATTCAATTTTTGTGAAATTTTTGTTTTCTGTTCTTCACTTGACATTTTCTCTTTTCATTTTAGGAAAATGAGTGTCAGTTAATTGATGCAAATTAAAAAACAAATGAACAATAGTTTTGCATTTCAATTAAGAACAAACAAAAAAAATATTTCCAATTCTACGGTAGAAATTTTTTTTTTTTTTTTACTTATAGTTGTTTATGAAATTGAAATCATTGTCATAGTATTTTTATTTGTTATGAAACTGATTATATATTAAAAATAAATAAATAAATAAATCACATCAATTTACAATAAAATTCAACAACAATATAATTTGGAAATTCACAATAATGATAATAGAGAGATTTTTTTTTAATTGAGGAAATATAAAAGATTTAAATACATCTAATCAATATATCAAACTTGACAAACTGTATCAAACTACGCAATTTAATTAAGCTTCAAAATTTTTTCTTCTCTGAAATATAAAGAGCCAAAATTCCCACGTACAGGGGAAAAAATTTCATGAAACAAGAACATATTCTAGTTCTTCCGTTTCTCATAATCAAATCAGGATATGCTCCTATCAATGGATACCGTGTTAGGCAATGAAAGCTAGTTAGTGGTAAGGTTTTTTCTATCATAATGATAAGGATGTTGAGTTTTTCTGCTATATATGTGAGAGCTTTCTTACAAAGGAAGTTGAGTTTTTCTGCTATATATGTGAGAGCTTTCTTAATCATGTTGAAGTACGCTCTAAATAGATGGGAAGCAATCTGAAATTTACTTGAAAGAGAAAAAGGAAAAAAAGAGTCTTCTGATAGCAGTTCTACTACAAATTGTACGTGTACATGTCAGAGTTTCGAGTTCGAGGAAATTTTGAAGTCCTCTGTACATGTCGAAACTACTGGATCACAGAGGTTGATATAAATGAACTTGACAAGAACAAAAACATTGAGTGGTACAAGAAAAGAAAACATTAGATTTCAACAACTAGAAGAAACATGTAATTACTTTTATCAGAAGGTCAAGGAGCAGATTATTCTTACATTTTCCCTGATGATCGCCTGACTTTGTACATTGAAAACTGACCGAACTGTGGCAAAAAGAAAAGGAAACAACTCAACATAGGTGTAAAATAAGCTGCAAAAAGCTGCATATGCTCCAACACCAGTTTACAAAAGGAAGAAGAAAAGTAGAGATTATTACCGGTAAGATCATTGGTCAGCATAACCTGCTAAACTTCAAATGACTTGAGTGCTGAGAAACAAGATGTCACTGACAATTTCAGCCTTCGAAAATGCATAATTAGATGCTGATTTTTTTTTTTTTTTCATTTTGTTTGCTGCATCCTTCTAGAAGCTGTAGAGAGAACACAAGTATATCCAGGTATTTGTTCTCTTATTTGAAATAATCTGGTTCAAGAACTGCAAGTAAATCAGGAGAAGGCTCATCATTGGCTTTCTCCTTCCTAGTTTCTCCATTTGCGAGAAACCTTGATACTTGAGGAGGAGTCAAAGAACTGGCATCTGCATATTTGGAAAATAGCTAAAGTCAAGTCAAAATTACTCATTCTGTTACATTCCCTTTTTAATTCTTTTTGGAGTGTTTTCCAATGATATCAGACGGGCTTAAAGAAGACTTGACCCATATAAATTTGTGCCTAAAATCTGACCATTTCCAAGTTAGAATACAAACAATCCTTCCAAACAATTGATATAGTCCATCTTCAGCCATCCAAAACTCAACAATCAACAGACATACAACAGTATCAGATTATACGTCTGGGCAATCATAGGAATTCCTAAATACTTCTTACTACAAGCATAAGAATAAGGAAATAGTAATTCAGAAGAAAATTTACTTTACTTCAGAACCTTATGTATGGCCTAACTTATTCCGATTAATCATTATATTTAATAATCTGTTCACATATATCATGCATGCGAAATTCCAAATTGACAGGAATCTATACTTTATTCATTTATGTGGCTCTTCAAAATTAAATTTTTATTTAACAAACACAAATGAAACTATTATAATATTCAATAAGAAAATCCCACTTCTGCTTGTTTTGAAATTGAGCATGTACATCAAATTAATGATTTATTTCATGAAGTTGACCATACAGAGAGTTATAAAATAGTGTAAAACCTAGTCTAGCACCAAGTCATAAATGACCAGTATAGTGGCAACAATAAGAACATAGTTGATTAAATCAAGAGCAGCCAATCACTCTATCACGCCTTCTACTACCAATCCCAGAGCATGACCTCCACTCAGAATAGCAGTTATGTAAAGTATTTCTGATGACAATTAAGCATGGACATACCTGACATCAGAGGTGGATCTGGGTCCTTTGAACTGTGCAAGACTAAAGAACCAGACAGCACAGTTATAAATCCACATATCACAGACACAATGTTGGTAGCACTCTGGCCATACCAATCCTAACAGATAAGAATGTATTACAATCTGAAGTTGAAAAAGGTAAATAGTTCTTTAGAGTTGATGAATCAAAGATACCTTGAACATTATGGCACTAGCAAAACTTGTGAGTGATGAGAACATAGCATAACAAATTGGAGAAACAACTGCTGTGTTGAATGTGTCCAAGGCCTGAGACATTGATTTATAATGATTTCAAAATAAGTGCCAAACTGTTATGAAACAAATAAAAAACATGAAAAAAAAAATTCATGAGCCCCGAAAATTGCTTAATCCTACAATTTTTTATTCGTTTTCAAAATCAGTGCCAAAATGTTATGAAACAAATAAAAAACATGAAAAAAAAATTCATGAGTCCCAAAGATTGCTTGATCCTACAATTTTTTATTCGTTCAAATAAGTTCAAAATGCCTCCATTTCTTTCTCACAAATCTTTCCACATGGTTGTGCACAATCACTTATCAGAAATATGCTTATCATTGCTCCATTATATCCACCAAAAATCACAGATAACTTATGAAGGTATGAACAAATTATCTAAACTCCCATGAAAATCCGGTGGCAACATTTTTGGAGTAGTTGTCACAAGATGTTCACAACCTATTAAGCAATCTGAATTCATGAATCAAATTTTCATTCTCCAAAACTTAAAGGGTATTAAGTAACTAAAATTTGTAACAGCTAGGATACTGAAGCTGCCACATCTAACTTCACAGAGTACAGTCTGTACTACTAACTTACAAACTTAATTTCAAAGACCTACATAAACCTACAACATCGCAAGTAAATGTGAGGAAACTAAAAGGAAAAGATATCTGACCTTGTTCAAATAAATAAGCTGAATGATTAGGCAAGTAATTGCAACCAAAGCAAAAACCCATGTCTGGAAGTGTGCCACCTGGCTATAACCCTCTAATGTTAGTTTGATTGCAATGCCTATGGCTTTAATACTCATAACCTACAAGAATATTGCAAATTAGGCCTGTCCTTCATATGCCTACAGAAAAGAAGAATTAAATAAAACATCACAGCAATGAAAAGCTCTATAAGGTTCCATCACTATCTGCAAGACATGCATCAACAATTTCAGACATGTTAGTGAAACATACATCAACCAATGCAGGGAGAGCTTTAAAGGAAAGTAACCGTCAAAGAACCTATTACGGAACATATGCCAGTATAGACCAGTATGTTTGTCCGTGGATATCGTGGCTCACAATACAAGATCAGCACTGACACTACAGCTATTGTTGAGACTGCAAACAAAAGAAAAACTGGAAGGGAAAGAAAGCAAACTTTCAAAGAAAATAAAAGTCAAAAGAACAACTTAAGATAACAGCAATAGATATGTGAGCTGATCACCAGGCTACCATTGGGCTAATAGCCTGATGGTGAAGTGCCTGACTCATGGTGAAGGACCCACAAAAAAAAAAAAAAAAGTTTTTACCTGGCTGAGTAGCTAATTCCCATATCTCTTCCACTGAACTTAGACTATGTTCACCAGGTGCATGAAGCACAATCAATGTAGACCCTACTACACAGAGAAGACACACCACAGCTCCCAATTTACTGATTTTCTTCCTTGCGAAGAAGTGTGCTAAAACAGCACTGGCAACAGAAAGGTAAAAACAATCAAATTAAAGCCCAAAGAATCCATCAAAAACAGGGTTTACGTTTGGTCCCACAGAATTGAAGACATGGAAATGGGATTGAAGGTAGACTTTGAGAACACATCCTATGCAATTAAAGATAGCCTCAAACACGTAAAAACAATAGCTGCAGAAGTTACCTAACAATTATGCTCAAGGCCCCAAGCGGAGTAACAAGCACAGCAGGAGCAAAGATGTAGGCCACAAATTAGTACTCTCCCCAACAATCACTATCAAATAACAACAGATACCACTTCACATCTGAATCATATATTTCCAGGAAAAAAAAAAAGAACAAAGTTCTACGATCATAGACTTACTAGTCACCATGCCAACCCATGACAATGGCTCAAACAGATAACCATATCCACCAGAACCTTGAAATCATAAACAAATAAAGTAAGAAATCAAAGACTGAAACATATCGACTACATAAAGTAGAGGAACTAAGGAACAAGATCTTAAAAATTTATAGCTACTACTACTCACTGGCTCGAGGACCCGATGAGCCAGCTCGTTGAAGACCAATTTTCTTGATGATAAAGCTCGACCCAATAAAGGCACTAGAGATACAAGCAAGAATAAACCCTTTAAGGTTACTATTCACTGAAGAAGAATAAGAGGATGAAGCCAAATGTGTAATGATTGATGCGGATAACTGAAACCCGAACGAGACAGAAAGACCAAGAAACCATGAAGCGAACTCGCGAAGAAGAAAAAGAAGAACAGAGAGGAGTATCCATTACCAACAGATTGGTCAATCAGGATTTGAAAGCGATGTTGACATCTTTTAGTGGTGGGGTGCGGTTAGGATGTATTACCCGTACCGTGTATATATATATATATATATATATATATTGTTGACTATATTAACCCATTTTAATATCACACGTTGAGAAACTAAGGAAAGAAAAGTTTTTTTTTATTATAAATAGAGCTTTAATTCCTTCAGTTTTGTAATTCTAAAATTGTCTACTCATCTTTTAGGTAATTTTCAATATTTCTCCTTCTTTTGTAAAATTTCACTTTGTAGTATTTTTCTTGCTGAAATATAATTTTGGTAGTGTTCGAGAATGTAGATATAATTGGTCGAATTTCGTTAAATTTTGATGTTCTTATTTTTCTGTCTTTATTTTTCAATAGCTATTTTGTAGGGTATAATTATAGTAATATATTGTGCTGTTAAATTACTATTAGAGTGATTCTGTTTAAGGAGGTTGAGTTTTAAGTGGAATCACTTGCGACCCCTCCAATCTTACCTAGGAACCAACTATGGTGTCATTTTTCAGTATAATTTTTTACTCTGTATTCACCTATAAATTTATTAAGTGAATTTGGTGGGTAGAATATTACTCTTATTCTACAACAATTGGTATTAAAATCAAAGGTTACTCTTAATATACTTTGTGGTTGCAATTTAATATGATCTTCCACATCAGAAAATATTTTATTGGGCTAGTTGTATTTCGCTTTGAAGGCTATTGGAGAATTTTGTAATCGAAATGGAGAGTTTTTCAAAATTATCCACACCTACCACATTGATAGTTTCATCACAACCCATCTAAGCAAGAATTGCTGTGGCAAATTCAAAATTTGCGATGGAAACTTTTGATGGCATATGTCATTTCGATATGTGGCAAAGTGAGATTCTAGACGCTTTTTTTCAGTAAGGTCTAGATATTGTCATTGAATATGAGAAACCATATGATGTTGAGGAAAAAAATTGTAAGGCGATCAATCGATTGACATGTGGTACAATTCGATCATGTCTTTCTAAATAATAGAGGTATGCATTCTCAAAAGAAACCTCTGCAAGTAATTTATGGAAGACACTAGAAGAAAATTTTTTGAAGAAAAGCTGTCAGAATAAACTTCACATGAAGAAGAGGTTGTTTCGCTTCACTCATATACCATGTACCATAATGAATGATCACGTTATCAGTTTTAATCAGTTGGTTACTAATCTGGTGAATGTAGATAAGACATTTAAAGATGAGAATCTAGCTCTGATGTTGCTGGGATCACTTCCTGAGGAGGTTGAGTTTCTTGAAACTACTCTACTTCATAGGAAGACTATTGTATCTCTTAAAAGAAGTATGTGTTGCCTTATACAGTTATGAACTAAGGAAGAAGGATAAGAAAGTCAATTACAGCGGAAATGCATAAACTTTGGTAATCAGAGGTCATTCGCAGAATCAAAGTAAGAGAAAGAAGGGGAGATCCAAGTCAAGGCCCAAGTTGTACAAAGATAAGTGTGCCTTTTGTCGAGAAAAGGGGCATTGGAAGAAGAATTATCCAAAACTGAGAAATAAGGGTAATTCCGATAAAGGAAAAGTTGTAGCAGAATTAAGTGTTGCTGAGATTAACGATGCAGTGTCATATTACTCACTTGCTACATCATCAAATGGTTCTTATGATGTATGGCTATTAGATTCAGCATGCAACCATCATATGTGTCCCAATAAGGAATGATTCTTTGATTTTAAAGAACTTAAGAATGCTGGAGTTGTCTACATAGCAAATAACACCCCTTTGACAACATATAAGATTATTTGCTTAAGAAATGCAGATGAATCAATCATCACCTTAACAAATGTTCGTTATGTGCCAGAATCGAATAAAAATCTCATCTCTGTCGGGATCCTAGACTCAAAAGGGTTCGAGGTGAAAGTGAAAAATAGTGATAAAGATTATCTCTGGTGCAAGCATGATATTGAAGGGAATTCAAAAGAACAACAATTTGTACTACTATCTGGGTAGTACAATTACAAGGAAGTAGCAACAACAACTTCTATAAATGATCGAGAGTCAGAAGCAACCAAGCTATGGCATATGCGCTTAGGGCATGCTAGAGAAAAATCCTTGAATTTGCTTGCTAAGCAAAGATTATTGGAAGGAGTGCAAAGTTGCAAATTGTACTTTTATGAGCATTGCATCAAAGGGAAGCAGATAAGGGTCAAATTTGGGACAACAATCCATAATACTGAAGGTATCTTGGATTATGTTCACTCTGATATTTGGGGTCCCTCCAAAACTAGTTTTTTAGGAGGGAAACACTATTATGTGACCTTTGTTGATGATTTTTCTCGGAGAGTATGAGTGTACACAATGAAGACAAAGAATGAAGTGTTAAGAGTTTTCTTGAAATGGAAAAAGATGGTGGAAACTCAGACAGATAAAA
>CATIWR010241881.1:0-47394 GCA_949677035.1 Omphalea diandra | reverse complement strand
ATCAAAGTTGCTTAATTTGTTCTCATTTTCACTCGACAATTCCCGGCTAATATTTCAAAATTTTAAAAATATATTTAAAAATATTTTTGTTACATTTTAATATTTAAAAATATAAATCAATCTATAAATATATTTTTTTAACATTTCAAATATAAAAATAATTTTAGAATTTGTTCGTATTAACATTATATTTATCATTGTATTAATTTTAATTTCATATAAAATTAATTAAATAATTATTATTATTTTTTATCATTATACAATATAATTATATATTCAAATGTTTTATTTAATAAAGGATAAAATTGAAAATATATTACATTTTTTTTTCTTCCATAGTTGGTTATCCAATCAAGGGAAAATAAAAATTATTTTCCTTTCTCTACTTTTTATCCAAGCATGAGGGAAAAAAATAAAGAGAAAAAATAAAATTTATTTTTCTTACTTATTTTCTTTTCTTTATATGAAATTTTGCCAATCACAGGCTTAATTTTAAGTGTTAAGAAATATTTAAAAAATGTAAGTTTAAACAAAAAAATGATGCTTGAAGCAGGGAATGTAATGTCAACCACATTACAGTAGTGCTAAACTAGCAACTTTCTTTTGATTAGCATCCCACTACTGACATGTTAAAACAAGTACGATCCGTCCAGGGTCCACAACTTGCCCCTTTAACTAGTAGAAGATGTGAGTGTTCGAGTCAGATATCAATCCCCCGTCTCATACTATTTATTGCTTTTAAAAAAAATTACTTCAATATAATTATCATTTTATTATTTAAATATAATATTAATTATTTATTTTCTAAATGTACCATCAATTTTTATCTTCTTTCTCTTTTTCATTCCCTCATTCTCTAATTAATTTAGTTATTGATAAATTAATGGTATGTTTATCTATATTAATTAATAATTTTTTTAATATGAGTGTAAAATTCTAAAATAATAAATATTATGAAATAGAGAGAATAATAAATATTTAGGGCTAAAAATGGCCAATTTTTCACAATGGAAATGATTTAAGAATAAAATAGAACATCCAAGGCTTATTAAGATCATATAAATTTATTGCACCTACAAGTTTAATCTAATGATAGGTATATATTTTGACTTGAGTTAAGTTTTGAGTTTGAGTCCTCCCCCTCGGTTATAACTCAAAAAAATATCATATGAATTTATATGCTTACATTTTCCCAAATGATTCTTCATAAAATAACTTAAATGTCAATTGTGTTCTCTAATCATTTTATTCTCCAATTGCTTAAATATAAACCTACAAGTAAGATTTGTTTACTCATATTTATAAATTTTTATTAGTATTGTAAAAAATTATAGTTTTAAAACTTATAACATCAAATTAATTAAGAAGATAAATATAAGTAACTTTTTATAAAATATTCATAAATAATTGTATTTTAAAATATTTATTATATCTAAATTATAAATATGAAATTTGATGATGATATTATTCTTAAAAGATTAAAAACTAGAGATTCTATAAAGTTAAATAAAGTTACATTGCACATAATTTTTTTTATAAATAATAAATATATTTTTATCCATAAATAGTCATACAATATTTAATGTTGAATAATTGATCATTAATATTGTTAATAACGACACATTGACTTAATTTCAAAATTAAAATTTTATTTTTATCATAAATCTTCTTTGATAATTCTCTATATTTATCAATTATAGAGATTCCTATTAAGTTTATTATTATAACGTGATATATACTGGAATTAATATAATATTTCAAAATGCATTTGAAAAATAATGCCTAATAATATATCATTCATTAAACAATCAAATTTGAATCATTCAAACTCTTAAAAAGAATAGATAAAAACTTTTACAAAGAGATATAAATAGTAAATATAAATATAAATATAAATTCTCAAAAAGAGATAAAAAAAAACTAATAAAATATAATTAAAATTATTTTATTATAGAGAATTAAAGAAAATAAATAGAAAATGAATTTGCGATTAATATAATATATTAGCGATAGACTTATAACTTTAAAGAATTTATGTAAAAAAAAAAAAAGAAATGGATAAAATTTTGAATGATAAATGGATAATATCATAGCAAATACATAGCACATATTTTTTAAACTATCAAATGTATATAAAATATATATACATTTTGACAAAGTTTGATATCAACGCAAATACATCACACATATTTCTTAAACTATCAAATGTGTATAAAATATCAAAATAAATGTATATAAAATATATACATTTTGTCAAAGTATTACTTTATTAAATTTAATTTATTGTGATTAATTAAGGTTAAAAGGTCAAATAAATCTCTCGACTTATAATGGAGTGATAAATGAAGATAAAATAAATATTTTTATCAAAATTACATTTTTTTGGTACTATTTCGTCAAAATTACTTTTGATTTTGTATTATTTTATCATAAAAATCTAAAATATTAGTTGAAAAAGACAATAGGAGAGCTATCTTTCATCTCTTTTTCCACTCTCTTGATGGGAGAATTTTTCTCTTGTCCCTGCCTTCACAGAGGCTTTGTGCCCCACGAAAATTTTCAGCAAGACAAATATTCTTATTTTTTTATTTTTTAAAAATATAATTTATTGAATTATAAATGAAAAATTGTATGCTAAAAAACTAATAAATATATAAAAATATATAATTATACACATAATATATATGTGTGTAATATAATATAATATAATATATACATATCTAATAAATATAAAAATTTATAAAATTATATTTAAATTTTTTTAGGTCCAATGAGAATTCACTTCAAGTGGTCCTTGTGGGAGTCCACAAGATGAAGGTATAATATCATCTACATTAGAGGATAAAGAGTGAAAATTCTCTACTCTGTCTTAAAAAGTGTCAGGATTATCGATGAATAAATTAAGAAAAAACCATTAAAATTTTTGAGAAAAAACTATCATAACATTCAAAATACTTGTATTTTCTTTTCCGTCATCACAAATTCACACAATTTCAAAAATAAATTACCATAAATAACTCCACCAATATTAATTAAGAAAAATTGATAAAATTCTCATTCTCAGAATAATGAAACAAAGGGTGAGATAATTCTCGTATTGTCCACTTATTATTCCTAATTTAGTGTCTTATTCAACTAATATTTAAAACTTTTATAATGAAATAATATAAAATTATGATGAAAAATCACAAAATCTAAGATAATTTTGATGAAAAATTTTCTTTTGTCTTTATTTGTCACTTTGTTATAACAAATAACTTCACTAATATTAATTATAAATAACTTTACTAATATTAATTAAGAAAAATTGATAAAATTCTCCATCTCACGATGATGGGACAAAAGATGAGAGATAATTTTCTTATTATTCGCTTATCATTCTTAATTCAGTGCTCTCGTCAACTAATATTTTAGATTATTATGATGAAATAATATAAAATTATGAATAATTTTAATAAAATAATATAAAATTAAAATAATTTTGGTGAAATAATTTATTTTGTTGTCATTGAGAGACTTTTCTGGTTCTTTAACCGGTTAATTAAAGTTGGATCTTGGGCAGGCAAGCAGGCAAAGATGTAAATAGTAATTTCAAAGTAGATCAACCCTGAGTTGCTGTCAAGGAGTCTAGGAAAGGCAAACGCCATCATAGATCGCAACTTGTTGGGAGGTTAGAAAGTCATATCCAAAATCTTTTTTTCAACGCAAAATCTAAAATCACCCAGATAAATATAAAGATCCATCATCTCTGGCTCCATGTCTGACTGATTGCCATCTTCTTTTGATGCGGGCCGGGTGCGGCCACTACTAGTAGCTAAGTTCGGACCAGTCGAGTGGATTTTCTTTCCAGCCAAAGGATTCCTTCACAAGCCAATGGCCCCATAGCCAAATCATGTCAATGATTATTATTTGATAAACCCTAAGACAGTCATTCGATTCCACGTGTCCGATAGCATTAGCTAATGTTTGAAAACAATTGAAACCTCCCTTGCCACACATCTCTATAGGTGTCCCCACATTTTATTTACGTTATTGAATTTTTTAACGTCAAGCATTCGTCAAAATATTATTAATTTCCGTGTTTACTAAAGTTTGATTCTTTCGATACATCAAATTAAAAATATTGTTAAAATAATTTAAAAAATAATTTAATTTCAATTGATACATATACCTTAATTAACCATATGACCTAAAAAATTTCTTTGAATTTCTTTTTTAATATGTGACTATTAATAATATGCTTTTGTTTAGTTTATTTTTTTTATTCATTAAGAGAACATTTTGAGTTCAAATTAAACAACTGAAGTTGATGTAGTGTATGAGAAGATGCGTGCTAGTGCTACTCCCACTAGATAATTCAGCTAGTTAATTAAAAAAATCAAATATATAAGAAGAGCTACATATAAATTTTTTAAAATTATTAAAATCACTTTTAAATTTTTTATCATTTAAAATTTTAAATTTATTTTTAACATATTTATTTATAAAATTAATTTTTTTTACAGTATATGTAATTTGAATCTTAGTTAATGAAGATAATCTTTTTATTAGAGTGTATATATATATATATATATATATAGAGAGAGAGAGAGAGAGAGAGAGATAAAATACTGATATTAATTTACTGATGGACAAAAAATATTCAAATTTATAAAATTAAAATAGAGTCATTGATTTATAAATTTATTCAACTTTCATATTTGTATGAAATTATGAATATAAATTTCAAGTGAAATTTATTTTTAAAATTATAAAATCTTTCTAAATAAATAAATTTTTAAAAAGTACCTTATATATAAAAATTCTTTTCTATATTGTTTATTTAAATTAAAATTTATTTTATATATAAATTAAAGTTAATTATTCAATATTTGATATTAAATTAATTAATAATAAAAATGAAATGTGTCATAATTGATGTAATGATAAATATAAAAATGAATGATCCTCTCTTTGAGAACTTTTACTTTATATTTATTTATTTTGTCTTGTTTAGTGAGAATGTTTATCTCTTTTTTGAAAATTTTGGTTATTTGAAATTGATTGTTTAATAATGTATAATAAAATATTATTGAAAAAATTGAAAAATCATCATCTATTATCAATATATATTATGAATTATAGTATGAAAATTAGTTTTAAATAATTATTTATCATTTGGTAAATAATTGAGCATAATATAATCATATATTGTTATTTTGTGTTACATTATAGAAAATTGCAAATATTAAAAATTGTAAATAAAAAATAGAAAAATTAATTATCGTATAAAAAATACATTATAAATAAGAAATTAAAAATTGAAATAATAAAATTTTCAAACAAAATGCTAAGATCATATTTGAATATGAAATTAAAAATTAGAAAAGTAAAAATTTTAAATTAGTAGTAAACAATAAATTAAAAAACCTTAAAAAACAAAAATATCAAACATGAAACTAATATTTAAATTAATTTCATTAATTGTTCAAAATTTTGAATATATAGGCTTTAGTCTTATTGTAATAGATTGTCAGTAATTATTTCATTTTAAATTTAATAAATTTTTTCTTAAAATTATATTACATAAAATTAAATATATAAATTAATGGATAATATTTTATTATAATTATCTTACATGTGTATATATAATTTATAATTGTTTATTAATTTTATTTTTTATTGTAAAAATATTTAATATTATTTTTTAAATTAATTATCACAAATTACTTTAATCAAATTTAATAAAATTTCTCTTAAATTTATATTATATAAGATTAAAATTATAAATTAATAGATAAAAATTTATTAAAATTAGTTTTATATATAATTACCAATTTAAGAAATTTATTTCTTATTATTTTAATTTAATAATATTTTTTTAATAAGTAATAATTAATTAATTAATTAATTAATTATTTAATAAAAAAATATTAATTTTATTATTTTGAGATAAGGATTTACTACTAGTTTAGAATAATTCTCACCACTCGTTAAAAGGTTATCTGGCCGAAAATTTCAATAATTCCTTTCGACCAAAAAAAAAAAAAAATCAATAATTCCGGTTGGAAAAACATTTCTGGTGGGCCCAACAGTACACGCACGCAAACGGACTTAAATTATTTTCCAAATAAACAAAAAATATTCAAACAAATGATCGTGATCTATCACGCATGTGATTAAGGAGGGCCACTTATGGAACATCGTCGAATCGTACGGTCTAGATCTCTGAAGATAAAAAAAACTGTGTTGGTTTGCGATGACAGGCAGTTCTAGTACATGAACATGTACATGTCATTCTTCTTAATGTTGCAGTACAGCAAAATGGGCGGCCATGGCTGTGGCCATCTGTGCTTAAAATCAGAGAGCACAGTCATTGATTAGCGTGGCAGCCAGGTTTCAAGCAAAGCATAGCAAAGGTCACTATCAAACCATTTCCTTTATTTTTCTTTTCTTTTTTTTTAATTAAATTAATAAATTTTAAAAAAATTAATTAAAGAGGTGCATGCTGGCCACAATTGTTGTGCCCTTGTAAGTTGTCACGTGTCACAGCCGAAGCATTATTTGATGATTTGGCACTGCAATTATTAGGTTAGTGCAGCAAAGTGCGGTGCATATTAATATGCAAGAGGAGATTGATGTGGACGAATTACTGAGCCTGGCTATCGTGCACCGCCTTCTCCCTCATATTGTTGCTGGACTTCACATGATATTATGATATTTTTGCTGTCTCATCAGAAGTATGTTGGGTTACTTTGAGCTAAGGAATTTGTGGTGAACTGGGAAGACTTAAAAAAATCAAGGTCTAAGAAATCTGCCATTGTGTTGTTTTCCAAGTCTTTGAGAGTGTCAAGGTCTTCTTGACAATATTATAAGAAGAGATTTAGTTTTTTTTTTTTAAATTGATTATGATGGAATGAAATCTTTTTAATGAGTTAATCTCAACAGATTTATTTATACTTATATATATTGAACTTAATCAATTATGAAAAAAATATGAAAATATAATTTTTTTAAGAAAACATGAACTTGATTTATAAGATTAAATAAGTATATAACTTGATAATCTACAAATATATTGCTATAAAAAATACATTCGGAAGTGCAAAAACATTAAAAAATTAATTTAAAATTGAAATGATTAAACACTTAAAATTATTATTCAGTGAAAAATACGCCCAATTCAATAATTATAATAACTATAAATTGACTCTCATGATCTTTTGATGAACTCAATATATGCCTAAATATTAGTGATATATTGAAGTCCATCATCAAAGTAGGGATAAACTTATATATATATATATATATTTCTCAAAGGGATAAAGGTCATAATAGTAAACTAAATAGATGAGAAAGTCTGGACTTGTTCAATAAAATAAAGATGAAACATAAGGAAATTAAAAGAGAAAAAAGGCCAATTTATGACCAAAACGGCCAATAATTAGTCTTCAAAAATAATTTGGTTAAAAAACTAGAACATAAGCGACTATAACAAATTAAAGAGCATTTTCTCTCACCATTTAAGCTAATAATAAAATTCCAGAATATACCATAAACAAGTCTTCTTCACAAAAAATAAAAGAAGAATTTTAATTATGTAGTCAAGTAATATTATATATTTTTTAGTTAGATTTCATTCAATCGTACTACGTTTATCATCTAAGTTTTGTCAAATATAGACATCATGGAACTATGCAGAAAGAATATCCATGATATCATACGTTACATTTAGAATGAAAACTCATATCAATACAAGACTTTCATGGTTAGAATGTGTGTAGCACATGATTCTTTGAACCTCGAATGGAAAAAAAAAAAAAGTGAGAAGCAAAATAAAATATATATTAGAATTATATGTTATTTATGTGCAAAACTGACATCATGTTTGTTTGCGCCTGTTTAACTTATTATTGTATATGTATGTAAGATAAACGCGTAGCTAGGGAGACAACTTGAAGTGGATTAAGGCAAATCAATATATCATGGGAATAAGATAACATCATGGTGGATGGACGCAACCATTTGATCTGCCTACATCATCTCCAACAAAGAATCAATAATCCATATTAATTGGTATACGTCGCTTTTAGTGATCATCACATCTACTGATAAAGATTGGCTGTGGAGTTGAATTACTTTTTGTATATTTGTTTAGTTTTAGATTGCTAGCGACCATTGCCCTCGAGTCTCCACCACCCACATGGCACTGGCACTCCTTTGATTAATGTCTCATCGACTTGGCCCATATTTGGAGTGCTTAATTACGTGAGTAATTTTCATTTGACAAAATTGATGTGCAAATTATTGGACCAAATTATTCTGCCCATTTTCATCTGCTGCCGATAAGTCTTATTTTCTTCTATAATTACTCCATACGCATGCATGCATGACTTTTAAAGGTTTGTTGCTTGTTTGAAGGGCAAAGTTTGCTAGTCAGATTATTTGAAATACAAATACCAAAGTATAAGATTAATTAGAATTATCTGTCCATAATGGGTTGATTTCTATGTTGTATGATCATGGAAAATCACATTCTCTTTCCAATAGTAGAAGTTAAGGTTTAAATAAAAAAGAAGGGGGGGGGGGGGGGGGGAGTCAAAGTTTAGGCAAAAGATAAAGACATTGATTACGTCCCTTAAACTTTGATTAAATTAAGGGGAAGCAAACACAAAAACACAACTTTTGTTGATTATTTTAGCGTTATGCTTCCTGTATTTAGCAAGAAAGTTGCCTCCCTTCATGATTTCAGCATCTGCAACCAATGGTATTTCAACACATCAAAGCATTAGAATATTTTCCAATGCAAAAAAACCTTATTCTTAATTATTTGATTAATTTGGCTTTTAGCTCAAGTTGTAAACAAATATAGGGTTTCTGCCACGTGTTAATGTTGGCACCACCAACACGCCGATCTAAGGCATCTGTAGGTCTAATCTGCTTAGATTAGGCTTTCTTGCGACTTTTCCTTATCCAATATTTCTTAAAATTATATTTATACCTTTTCCTTAACCAATAAAGAACTAGATCTAAGGAGACACAACTTCATTCAACAAAAGAGAAATATAACTACCCATCCTTATAATATCTTCTTTTCTTATTGCATATATGCCCTTTTGAGTCAGACTTACGCTTGCAAAGGAACTCAAAGTTGTTCTTTTAAATTTGTTTCTTATCCATGTCTGATATATATATATATATATAAGTTTATTTTTTGTGTCAAATAATGAGTTTAATACATGACAAGTTATCATCTCAAGTATCTCAAAAAAAAAAAAACTTTAAATTTGATATATAGCATTTTGTGCTTTCAAATAAATTCTAAAATCAAAATTATTGATATATTAATTGATTGATATCCTAGGCAACAATTAACATATTGTCTTCTTCTAGCTTAAAAGTTAAAATAAGAAAAATAGGAAAAAAACAGATAATAACAGTGTACTTTTTTTTTTGTCAAAAACTTTTATATCTCATATGTTCTAAAAATATATTATGATATATTCATTTTTACTCGTGTTTTCCTTCACTTTTCATTCTTATCTTTTTGTGTTTTAATTCACTGAAAAATTCTTATTTAGAAAGATTGCCCATATTTTACTTTATCAAGTTGGACATAACATGACTTATGTATTATAGGGGAACTCATCTTTTTGTTTTTATTTCTTTCACTCATTTTTTCTCTCTTAAAAAATAAAGAAGGTGAAGACAAGATTGTGAGATATTATTTTTGTTTTCTAAGATCTAATTGAGTTTTTTTTATATATTCTCTCTCTAAAAAAATGAAGAAAAAGAAGAAAAAAAAGTGAAGATAAAATTGTGAGAATTTATTTTTGTTTTCTAAGATTTAATAGTTATTTTTGTTGTTTAGAATAAAAAATGATGAGTTTTTATATATTTTAAATGAAAAATAGTTAACAAATAAATTGTTTTGAATTAAAAATCAGCCATAAAGAGACTGAAAATCGTGTTTGTTAGAGGTTGAAGATGATGTCTATATTTTAATTATTTTTCTTTTTTTATTGATTGTTGTATTAACAAAAAATAAACACAAAATAAACATTTTCTTGTAAACTGTTTTCTGTATTTAATTTTTAATAATTTTAAATCAGTAATAATCTATTTCTAACCAAGTAATAAATTAAAATAAATCAGTAATAAACTATTTTCAAACATTTTACTAGGATTTTATTTTTATTTTCTAAGTTTTAATAGTTGTTTTTATTGTGTAGAATAAAAAATGACGATTTTTTTTATATATTTTAGATGAAAAATAGTTAGCAAATAAATATTTTTGAGCTAAAAATTAGTCATAAAGGGAGAAAAAATCGTGTTTGCTAAAGGTTGAAGACGATATCCATGTACTAATTGTTATTCTTCTTTCTTCTTTGTTTAGCGATGGTTGCATTAACAAAAAATAAACATAAAATAAATATTTTTCTGTAAATTATTTTTTTATATGTAATTTTTAACAATTTTAAATCAGTAATAAACCACTTGTAATCCAATAATAAACCAAAGTAAATCAATAATAAACCATTTGTAAACATTTTATCATGTAAAAAAAATTAAACGCAAGCATAGTCTTTATTTTTTTTGTTTATCGATAGTTGCATCAATAAAAAATAAACTTAAAACAATCTGGAAACTTTTTATGTATGAGGAATTAAGCGCAAATATCTTTTCAAATATCCAACAACTCGATTTTCTCTCTCTTTTTATGATGAATTTTGGGTTAAAATATATTTATTTTTTAAGTATTTTTCATTTACAATATATCAAAACTCATAATTTTGTATTCCAAACAATAAAACAAGCATTCAAATTCATATTAAAATCATTTTTAGAGTGAGAAACATATATTATGAAGAAATTTCTCTCTCTATAATAAATTTTACAAATTTGCAATTGTGTGTGAGAAAAAATATTTATTTTATTGATTATGATCCATCAAGAAACATGAATAAACTTGAGAATTAATTGATCCATCAAGAAATATAAATGAATTTGATAAAAGAAGCTACGTTTGAGAAAAAAAATCGATAGTGGTAGAAGATCGATTTGAAAATATTATTTATTAATTTGATGAATCCAGCCGGTTAAGGTAAAAATATTATCTCTTAATTTTTAGATAACAAATTTGTAATTTCTTTTTTTATAAAGTTTGTTAAGGTAAAAAGTTTTGTTTTATGTGTTTGTTTAATTCAGTTATTAACATATTTTGAGCGTATAATTGTCAAAATCCAATTCACGTCAATTTTTTTGAAAATTATAAAATACTTGAACTAAATTTGTCATTAGTGATTTAATTTTAGGTATTTGTGTTTTCATCCAAAAAAAAGAATGTAAGAAGAAGTGGGTTAGCAATAGCCCAACAATTTAAGCTGACTTGTAGTCCGGACCCTTGGAAGGCCGAAAATGTTGAAGGTATCAGATCGTGACTTATATAGCCCAATCACTTGGGCGTCTACCGATTATTGAGATCCAGTGTAGGACAACTCAAACGACAAGTCAGCTAATAATTACTGGTCTGTTACTGTTCCTATGAGCTTTTCTAGCTGTTACCGACGACAGGTCGGCCACAATACGGTTTGTCAGTTCACTTGTGGCCACTAGAGTTTCCTATTGCGCCAATAATGCACAGATTAGCACACAAACGCAGACACCAATGGTAGAATTAGAGGCGATGGAACTTATTGTTGATTAGAGACTTGATGATGAATAGCTGACAATCATGATTTTGTGGGTGCTTGAAGGGCATAGAGGGAAAACTAATTGAATATTAAAAGTCGGTTTGAATTAATTATTAATGATAGTTTATGGTTAATAAGTGAGCGTATACTTGATACCTAAAAACTAATACATATAAACCCATTTTGTAAAAATTTATCAGTTGTTGCTATTGGAATTAAAATGTAAAATAATAATTAAAATTATAATGTATAAGGAAAGATTACTATTTTATTTATTACACTATACATATTACATAACGAAAAAAATATTTAGTAAATAGTTATAGATGATCTAATTATGTATCTCATAAATAATTCGTTTTTTTATAATATTGATATCACAATGATTTCTGAATTATTTAACATATTTTAATATTTATTTATTATGTTTGCAAGTGAAGTAATTTAATTAAAAATTAATTGAATAAATAATCATCATATATGGGTTTGTTATCCTTGACAAAAACATACAGTTGTTGGATGGTGTCAAGTATCTTCATGATAACTGGGTGCTTCACAGGGATTTGAAGACATCAAACCTTCTTTTAAACAATCAAGGGGAGTTAAAATATGTGATTTTTGGATGTCACGTCAGTATGGAAGCCCATTGAAACCGTATACATCCCTTGTGGTCACTTTGTGGTACAGTTGAGCCGAATTTCACATAATATTCAGTATATTTGCTTTATCTATCTAGTTATTTTATTTGCTTGTGCCTAATCCTAGGAACTTTTTGACTTGTTCATTTTGTTTTGTTGGGTACTTATTTTTGTTAGGTTTGCACCCCTGTTTTTACTACTATAACTACATAGGATTAGTATATTAATTAGGTAATTTGAGCTGTCATAATTCTTGGGAACATGTGCTATTGTGATTAGAGCATGTTGTCACAATAACTTGTCAGAACTTGGGCTTTTGACAGGCATATCTGTTAGAAAATGATGGCAAGTTTGTTTGGTGCTGCTAGGGATGTAGTCCAATTTCATGGATGGTTGGAGTAGATATGTGGGACACATCAATTTTTGAAAGTTTTCTGGATTTCTAAAATGAGTGGTTCAAGTTCATCTAGTAACTGCCTTGGTTTGGCCAATTTAGGTTTTAGTTATGATTCTCTAAGTGGAAAGCTGGGTGGGGTAAATGAATTTAATGCCCAAAAGTTCTGTTGCATTTTTACATGAATATTGTTTTTGAGCTTTGAACTTTTATCTTGTATGAATCTAGATTTTATCTGTCCTCTCTCTGTATGTTGCTAGGCGGTTGGAAGTTGAAGTTGGGTGGTTGGTCGCAGAGGAATAATAGCGCTAACTGTCCGGTCCTTCTGTTACCAGTTCTTCATTTGATTGCTTATGAACTTATGGAGTCGCATTGATTTGCATGCTTTAATAATATTTTGTGAAATTTCTGCTTTGGTGTAAATAGACAATCTGTCAGGCTGATTTAACATTATATTGTGTAAATTGCAGGGCCCCTGAACTTCTGCTGGAAGCAAAGCAATATTCAACTGCAACTGACATGTGGTTAGTGGGTTTTATAATGGCTGAACTTTTGTGCAAGGAACCATTGTTTAAAGGCAAGAATGATCTGTGGAGGAGCAAGGTGGAAAGGGTTAAGGCCTTCGTCAGACACTGTGGGTTTATGTTAAAAGCACTGGTGGTTACACCTCCTCTTGGAGATACCTGTTTGCAATGATCTTTTATTCTTCAAACAAAGATCTTGACCTGTTCTTGTTTGATATTAATCTTTCTGTTCAGGATTGTGTCTTTCGTAAGAAAGATATTGATTCATGCAATCATACAGTAGCCTCCCTGAACTGTAAGGTCTTAGGTGTCAAGCTTTTTCCTGTTTTGACATCCATCTTTCAGTTCTTCCTGAATCAGCTCGAGTTCAAAATGTTGTAAATAATTCTCCTTATTCAATTTAATGCTTCAATTTCTTTTATGTTTCATTTACAAACTGCTTTTTCACTATTCATTTTTCTTGAATGATATTTGTTTGCAAGCGGATGTAATTGATATGAGCAAGGGAGGAATATAACTGATGCTTTTCAGTCCAAAGTTCAGAAAGCATGGCATCTGCAAGGTACTTGACATTTGTTTAATGCGAACTGGCATCTGATTTTCTATCAAGTGCTTTGTTTGAAGTCAATCTAGGTGTTTTCCAGCATTCTAGTGATATTATCTCGGTGCCAACTATTGTGCTTTTGAGAACTTAAAATTATTGAAGTTTCATTCTTGGATATTAATATATTTATTTTTTGTGGTGATATATAACCTTCTAAAATGAAGTTACCACCGTCATCACAAGTCTTATAAAAAAAAGAACAATTATGTTGGGTCGCTGGAATTGTGTCATGTCTATAACCCTGACTCAATTTTTGAGCTCTGGAGACAGCAATAAATGCTTGTACTATTAAAAACAAAATATGCAGTGTGTATCTCTGTGAAAATTCCCGCCCCTTGAAAAATTTCAGATGCACCTAGCAGATGCATATTCATAGGGTATTTGTTATGTTAATAAGGATGCATTTTGGTGAATATGCTTCTGAATGTTAACTTGAATGTGGCCTTTTGCTTTTGTTTGTATTTTTCTTTTCAAATTGTTTAGCTTAAAGAGGGTGTTGTGTATCATCCTCTGTATGTATGTTTGTTTTCATTTCATTTTATTGTATTTTTTACTTTTCCCCTTGTCTTGTGAATTGAGAATGAGGCCTCTTTGGTGAAGGTACTGAGCACTGTTGCTATATCATAGAATTTGCAGTTGATCACGTATGCAGCTGGTGTTTTGGGTCTTTACAATTATAAAAATCGTAAGTTATAACCCACTACATATATATATATATATATGTGTGTGTGTGTGTGTGTGTATATATATATATATATTTTCTGATAAATTCCTCTTTATTATTATTATTTAAGGATGTCCACTTCTGTTATAATGGCTCTCTGGCCTTTCATTTATTTTTTCAACATTAGTTGTCGTTATATGCTTCAAGGAAGCCTTTCCCTTTGGCCAGTAGCAGAAATACCTATCCTGACCTCAATCCTCCATGAAACAAAAAAAAATAACAATAGTCATGCTTACCGATCCATTGACCTTTCTTTCTGAAATTAACAAGTTGGTGAATTTTGTCTTGTGAATCTCTCTCAATTCCTTGGGGTTGCAGCACTACTGTGGACTTTGCAGAAGAGTATTATGCTGGATGAGGAGATCTGTGTTGATAGTTTGCCATTTTCCTGGATGAATACGATCACGTTACATGTGAACACATGCGTCAAAAATTTTAGTAACCCCACCATTTCTGTCCGTGTAAACTTTGTGTTTCCTACGGTAATTCTTAGATGCGTCCAGATTTGCCAATCGGGCTTTGCCAAGTATGCACTCAGAGTATTTTTGCCTTCATTTATTTTTATTTTGTGCAATATTTTTCCTATTTAATTATGAGAGTAAATAGACCTGTAATGGATTCCTGGTTGTCAAGTGTTTAATGGTTCTATGGTTCTTTGTTGATTATGCAGCTCGAGTCTTTGTCTGTCTAATTTGGTTGAGTTTAATCAATACTTTATGTTATTTATATCGCAGTGCATATGTTCATAATTTGGTAAATATTGCTCATGCACGTTTCATATTGTTGTTTAAAACTTAACAACTAAAACGAGCGTCATTGTTTGTCATTTTAGCTAATCTTTACCCTCACAGTCTTGGTTCCGTTGGAATTCTCCAGAAATGATCACAGGTTATTCCTTCCTATCACATCCACTTTTATTATTGCCAAGAGCGTTTTCAGAATTTGACCAAATTGGATTAATAAAATTGTGAATTGATGACTTCATTAGGGGTTGAAAATTTGATCAGTTAAAAACATTAGTTAAAATTTAAAAATTAGTCAGAATTAGATTGAATTAAATGGGTATAATTTAAGATTATGTTTTGTAAAATTTTTTTAATATTTTAAAATTAAATTATTTTATTTATAGGCTAAATGTTAAAATAATTTAAAAATATAATCTCGTTTTATTTTAATATTTGTTTTTAAATTTTTATATATTATTTAGAAAATAATTTATTGAATTGAATAAGTTAAATTGATTGAACTAACAAACAAATCAGATTGATTATGGAACTAAGAACTAAGAATCAATGGATTGATTGATCTTCACCCAATTCCGGTTAAAAAACTAAAACCCATGGCCGGGCCAGGCGGGTAAATTCCCATCTCTGTTAATGATGCATCAACGTTCAAGTTCCTCTTTCACCTTTTGGCAACAAGCTGACATCTTAAGACAGCTGCTAAATAAGTACATGTACAGATTCTATTACCTCAGTCCAACCAAAAACAAAAAGGGTAAACAGAAAGCTTAAATACTAAGTTATTGTCTTCCCAAGCACAAAAAGAACCAGTGATATCTCGAGAAAGAAGATAGTGTTGATGAGTGTCCGATCGATTGTCCATCCAAATACAGAAAAGCCACCAGGGTTTGACTGCAAATATGTTACTGCAGGACAGAAAGAACCCTCACGAGCTTCAGTTTATATCCAGACTAAAAGATCATATCATAAATTATTGACCATGAAGATTAAGCAACACCTCATTTGATATATAATAAACGAAAAAAGGAAACAAAGATGAAATGGATTTTCAAACAAAGTAGATGCTGCTCTGTGTGTTTCCCCCCATCGCATGGATGTTCATGGTAGCAAAAGCGGATATCAGAACTTTGGAATTGCTATCAGATCACCAATATAAGCTTCATAATTGTGATTACTTCTCCTAGCAAATTTATTTTACCAGTGGTAGTAAACATCTTTGGCCAATTAAATGTTGGCCAGTGACATTTATGTGTTTGATTCCAGAGTTCAAATGCTCCCTTTCCAGTTGTAGCACCAGTAAAAGTTGGAGACACAATCCAATCTAGAGAATCCTTCAGGAGTGAGTTCACTGTGTTCTGCAACTCGACATATAGGAGGACTATGTGTTTGAGAAACTGTAATTGGAAGAGTGAGAGGTCTATAAAAAGCCACAACTGGGTTAAGGCATGGGTAATTTTTTGGCCCAAGAGAACACGAATGACCTAGATTGAGCAGAGTAATAAAAAAATAGATTTCTGCAGCTCATCTAATTAGTAATGCTTATAGTTGTAGACTCCGCCTCAAATTTAGCTGGTAATCAGCCTGTCTCACAATATAACTTATGGTACTTGGAAATGTAAAGTTTAAAATTCATTAGATGCTACATGCCCTGAATTTAGTTTACTAAATGGCACCACCAACAAGAAGGAACTGGGATCGGGAGCATCTAATCACAAATGGGAATCTTCAGTACAATTTGCAAAAACAGAAAGGAAGAGGAGAACAATTGCGTATACCAAAAGCTTGTCGCTTGTGATATGATGAAGTCAATTGCACATTGGTGGCAATTGGCACATAGTCCACTGATTCCAGATCACTTTCCGAGTAATTTATATGCAATGACCTGACCAAATTGGGCGCTTCTGAATTTCCATTCCGACTGGTTATAGATGCATCACCGTAGGCACAAGTAACTAAAGAATGCCATTTGGTAGCAATTGACGCAACACCTTGAGCACGATGTGTGGTCTTTGCAGCCGCATGCAGACAAATAATTATGCCAACAAGCTCAGCTATGGAAGAAATCTGTCATATAAGATTGCAGTATCAAAATGATGCTTAACATGCCTAAAAATGATATACCAAGAAAATGTAGACAATTGCATTATGTTGTTGTAAAGTTCAGCTGATTAATGGAAATTAATAAAGAATGAACCATTAGAGATCAGAAAGTAAAGCTGCACGTTGAGTGATGGTCGTTGAACAATTTTTATGAGGATAACAGCAAGGTTGTAACTTTGTACAGCTCCAGTTCCTTTTGTTCACAACATAATTGCAGCTCATGACAAGATGTTGCCAAGGCTAATAATGAGGTGAGCAAGGATTGTTCCAGTTCCTTTTGCTCACAACATAATTGCAGCTCATGACAAGATGTCGCCCCAAGGCTAATAATGAGGTAATCAAGAATTCTCAGGCATGTTTAGTTTTTGAAAGCTAAAATGCAGTTTGCAAGAAGACATGGAATATAGACTTGAGCAAAATGCACAATCAAAATAGTGATCTGATTTTCTTTTAAAATGATAATAACCCTGAAAGAAAATAAAAAGATTTCATTGTTCTAAACTTACTACAAAATCCCCGCTATTTATGAGATTGATATTTCTTTTGTTGCCTGTGGTCTGAAACAAAGCCACAACTTGGCTAGTTGTCACAACCAAGAACTCAAGAATGAAAAATATCCGGAACCTGTGGCTTATCTTGGATAGATGATGTGTTAGACGAATGTGCTCCTCAACATAGAATGAAACATTCATATCCCTTTCTAAAAGCTTCCCATAAGTCTCAAAGTGTATCACTTGCAAATTGCATAAAAGACTGAATAAAGCACAGCCAGATAGATAGATGATAGTCAAATAAGTCCATGAGACAATTAAAGCAATCACTATGGCAACAGGCTGCCACCAAGGATTATGATGCACATGGATAACACGAATGATCTCACGGACAATCTTCAGCAGCAGACATGGCAGTACCCATACTGCCAACAGGAAGAAGAAATCCTGAACAAATACAACTACTGTAGATAAAAATACATAAACAAGTTTGGTGAATCCAATATAAAGCTTATGGGAACCAATAAGAGGTACAAATTTCAAAATCAAACTCAGAAACATTAAAAGAACAGGCATCTTCATTCGTCAAGAATTTTATGCAGGAATAGAAAATCAAAATAACAATACTTAATTTTGTCCGTTACATAGAAAACAGAATTTTTAACATAGAATTCTGAATAAAAGCTAAATCAGTCCTCCCATTTCACCGAACTAAGCAATATCAAAAGAATAACTGAAAAAATCCTATCTTTGACATCTAAAAAGTAAGAAAAAAAAAAAAAAAGAGGAAAAATTTATGGATATTACTTGCATGAATCTTGTGTGCATATTGGTGGTGAAACTGTGCCGTGTGGCCATGACATCTATCCACAAAGAGGAACTTCCTGACTCCATACTTTCTCAAATTGCGGGATATGCAAATAAGAGAAATGGCAGCAGCAAGGGACTGATATGCCAAAATCTGAAACTCAAAGCTATTGATTTGGTACTTGTCATAGTTAGCAGAAGCAGAAATTTTAATCATAAAGACGGGAAGAACAATACCCAGAAGCAGAAAAGAGAGCCATGATAGGAAAAGGCTTAGAAATGAGTACTGGCAATACCCAAAAACCCTTAAAAAGGTCTCTAAACGGTGGAGACAGATGGAGAGATGGGTGCCGTCTCCATCTTGCTGTTGTTCCTGTGAATCTATGAGGGGTGTTTATTGTTCTCTTGTTGATGAGTTGCTGCCGTTCTCCATTTGCACGGAATTAGCTGCCATTTTCTAGCAGAGAAAAGATGGAGACTTCGTGGGATTGAGGAAGAAACTGGAATATAGAGACAAAATTGAACTGAAGGTTAGGAAGAGGAGTTGGAGATGATTGATTGAGCAGACACACTGAGGAAAAATGGTACATTTTTAAACGTTAATTTCAACTCACAATTGTGCGCCTCGGGAAAAAAGGAAAACAGAAGGTGGTGATAATAATGATTTTCTCTTGATCTAATTTTCGACTTTGCCATGATAGTATAAGTTAGTACAAACAAAAAAAAAAAGTTATAATAAGGATTTTAACATATATTAATTCAAGATTTCAAATTTTTTTATTATTTATTCAATTATAAATCTTGTTTAACAAAAAAATTTAATCATTTTAACTGGTAATAAGATAACATTATTAAAAATAAAAATAAAATTTTAATAATACGGGTTCATTTTCAAATACTTTAATAATAAAATCCTAATTATTTTTAGTACATAAGGACAAAATTTTTAAAAATAAATAATGGCTATCAATTTTTAAATTTATATACATATGCATTTTTAGATAATATTTTAAAAATTAAATCAGATTAATTAATTAAATCAAAAATTAAATTGACTATATATTGAATTGATTTCAAATTAATTTTTAATTTTATTTTTAATTTTAATTATTAATATTTTTTATATTGATAAATTTTAAAATTATTTGTGATTCTTTAAATTTTATTTAATATTAATTTAATTAAATCAAATTAATTAAAGATTCGATTTTAAAACATTGATTTTAGGAGCTAAGTGTTGATTATGAACATATTCAACACTGCTACTGTACGAAATTCTTTCTATTAGTGATAATTTACGTAAGCAAATATGGTGTTGTATCGGGCCATTAATGTTGACTTTGTTAAGTTTTCATAAAGTCCCACTTACCTCAAAGCCTGAAATACAGTTAATAGGCACAGACAGTTATTACGTAAAAAATTTAATATTTTCATTAAGAATACTAATAATACGGATATTGTGTTTATTATAATCATAATTTTTTATTATAAGGTCATTAGGTGAAATTATTTGAATATAAGTTAGAATTCAAATAATATTATTTTTTTATTAATATATATAAGCAAACAGGAATAAGACATGTTTTTTTATAAAATCATAATAATTTTATAAAAGCATATTAATTTATATAATCCACATATATATTATTCTTTATTATTATATACACTATTTTTTTTATTATTATATATATTGAAGTTAAATAGAATGACACTATTAAACAGTGTCACCCAATTCTATAGACTTTCCTGAAATAGTGCCATCAATGCTTTTTTTTTAAAAAAAAAGTTGATTTTTTTATCTTTAGAATTTATATATATTAAATTGCATTGTTTTAGAAGAGTGATGCCAATTTTCTCTTATTTTTGTAATTTTTATTTTTTTTTATTTTCGTTGATATAATTTATACAATATATATATTATTGATTATCATTTAATATATATTTTTTACATAATTTTATTGAACTTTCCTATAATTATTACTAACTTTTAAAATAATTTCAACATTATGTTCCTATATAGTTTAATAACTACAATTATATTATTACCGTTTTAATTTACTTTTTCATTTTTCTCTTAATTTTGTTAGCTATAATTAATAATTACAATTGATGTGATATTTTTCAATTTGTATATCATTGATTTTAAATTTTATCTATCAATACTACATATCTTTAATTATTAAAAAATTATGATTTTACCACATATTATTATTTGTATAATAGTGACATGTAATTTCTCTTAATTATCATATTTGTGACTATTTGATTGTTTATTTTATATATGTAATATAGCATATAATTGATATATACTAAAATAACTCTTTTTTCTTTCTTTTTTTTTTTTTTATAAGAATTCAAGTTTTTGATGTGATAATTTAATATCACATTTTTATACTTTATAAACTATATTAAAGAAAATTACTTAATTATTGTTAACAATAAGATTTTATTATAAACATGTGATATGGAATATTTATTATGATACTAATGAAAGTTTAGTTTTTGAATTAAAATGAATAATAAACATAATAGTCATAAATATGTTTATACTCATAATTCACATAATATAATCATAATAAATAATTTACTTTAGTTGATTGTTATGTATTTTATACTATAATCAATTTTCTTATAATAATTAGACTTTGAATTTAAATATATAATCTCATCATTTTAAATATTTTAATATTATTAAATTAAAACTCATTTATATTATAATCACATTTCAATGTCAAAAAAAAAAAAAAAAACTTTAAGGTTGTTCACTACTAAAATGAAAAAAATTGCACTTGCCAAATATTATTTTAGTTAATAAATAATCCAACAACCACAATAAATAATCCTGAAATAAAGAGATGTGAGCCTGACGTGCTGGTTGACAAGTCTTTTTAACCATTAGGTCTGAGTTTTATTTGAGATCTTGGATGTGAGCTCAGTTACATACGAGTTAAACAAAGATTAAAAATGTAAATAAAGATTACTCTAAAAAAAATATAAAAATAAAGATTAATGATTTAATTTTTAAAATTTATGATGTAAATAAAAATTAAAAATTTATATTCAAACACTTTGAATACTTATTTTTCTTTACATCAAATCGAATGTATTATCCATTAATCTCATTTTAAAAAATATTAAATAAAGTGAAATTCATTAACTTTATTTATATTTCATTTTATAAATTTTCATTACTTTCTTTAATTCCTCTTTTCATCTTAAAAAAAAACTTTCATATAAATGAGTGAAATGTAAATAAAAATTAATAAGTCAATCTTGTTCTTGAATTTTTTTATAATAAAAATTATAATAAATAGAAATTAAAAATTTACATCTATTTACTGTTAAATACTTTTTTTTTTTTTACTTCAAAATTAGAGTAAAGAATGAAAAAGATTTTAAATTATATACACCAATTAATTTCATTTTTTTAAAAAATTTATAATCAAAATGATATTAATTAACCTTATTTATATTGCCTTACATATTTTTTCATCGCTCTCCTTAACTTCTCTTTATAAGGTCCAATCCCTGCATATTGTTTGAAGCAAATGGATCATAATTTAGATGATGCACCAGACAGTGCATGATTAACCAACTCCCGCCTTAGGATCTTTCCCGCAGGTGATTTTGGAATAGAGTTTACCAAAGCTCCTCGTCGTATCTTCTTTTATGGTGCAACCTGCAATTGGAAATGACAATAACATTTACAGCAAATCCTCCTCAACAAAGCATATCTAGTAAATTTAGCTTACATCCAACAAATGTTTACACCACTTAGCTGCTCTTACCAAGGGCTAATTTATACTGGAAACTCACTTTAATTACAAGCATGATGCATCTTTGACTAAAAAATGCTAAATAAGGATTATTCAGGTATTCAGAAGCATGCCTGTTTTGCGATAAAATCCATAACTTGAGCATCAGTAATATTTCTTCCTGGTTTCCTCACTACATAGGCCGTGGGAATTTGTCCTGCATCTTCATCAGGGAACCTGCTTCCAGGTAGCACAAATCAATGAAATGAGAGGACCACATAGCTATTTACAAGGAAACAAAAGATGCATAAAACCAATCAGGCTAATTCACTCTGGATGATGACATTTATGTACAATCCGTAATGTTGTCCCTTCGAGATATTGACCCTTGATACAAATAGTTTCCTTACCAACCTTCTAAGTTATGGACTTCAAACATTGTGAATCATTTTGCTATTAATGTCTAATCAATTGCCATAACAGTAAAATATGGATTACTCCCAAGAGTATTATTAGTTAAATTGCCATGACAGGACCTCTTTAAAACTTGCAATTTTTGAAACTGAAGCAATTTTTAAATAATCTGACTAGCAAAATATCAAATGGTTTTAACAAGAAAAATTGTGTCTATTGGGATTCTCAACAGACAAATCTCGCTTGCTTCCATCATAACTCAAGTTATTGTTGAGCTAAGAACATTTTGTCTCCAATTTACGTATCCATTGAAGATCGTACAAGAGCAAGAATGAAGATAGCAAAATTGTGACGACAACTTACACATGCTTTCTATGTTCTATACTGCCAACTAATTCAGATAATTAGAAAAAGAATTTTGGACTTGTAAACAGTACTTTGAGTTTGTTGGATCTCGCACACTTTTTTATGTGTTTTGACACTAAGCACATCAGTTCATCATCCTTAAATAAATAATCTTTCTTCCTTCACAGAGAATGAAAAAGGAAAATAAGGAGATATTCATGAAAGAAAACTGTGGAAAATAGGTTAGTAGCATAGACGTGAGAGCAACTTCCTGTGAGAAAGTGCAAGAATGCAGAAAACTATGACATTGCACATTTTTGTTCGGGTATGGAAATGGTACACTCAGAAAAGAGTGGTAATTATTGAAGCATGTTTTATTTGTTTAGCAGACAACCCTTTATAGCACTCACTCCTTGCGTGTAAAGGAGAAAGGCTCAATGCATTTTGAAGCTTCTGTCACTTTTATGATTGAATCCACCAACTTTGATTTATCAATCTAATTTTTATTTTTAACTAATTTATCTCTTTTTCTAATAGCTGTTTCACGACAGCATTAACGGAGTGCTCTTTCATAAATATATTCTTTTTTTTAAAGAGATACCAATTATATTCTAGACACCAAATCTATTCTTTTTTAAAGAGATATTTATATATTCAAATTTTGTTTATCTATTGTTTAAAAAGAGATTTATTTTCACTATATTTCATATATTAAATAATAATATGTATTAAATTAGTTTTTTTAAATATAATATTGAATTAGTTAAGTCAATTTAGTTAACTACAAAAATTGATCAATTCAATTAAGTTAAATAAGATATAAATTTTAAAATTTTTAAATAATTGAGTCAAGTTAAAATATTAGTATTTAAAATCTATTGAAAATTTCTCCGATCCAAATATACATATACATATATATATTATCTAAAAATTAATTATAAAATTATCTTAAATATATTATTCACATAATAATAATTACTGAACACTCTATTTAAAATCATTATTCTTATTATGATAACACTAATACATTTTTTTATATATTATCATATATATTTTATAATTTTATTTTTATTTATTTATTTTTTTGTAAATATATCAAAGACAAAACTTAGTTTTATTATTAAATATATTTTTATATACCATTTTTTTTTGTTTCATCTTTAAAATTGAAACACTACCAGTTAGTGAAATACTAGCGCTCAAACTCACATTAAAAAATTCATAATTTTTTGATACTTATATGTTCAAAATTTTTATAATAGATTTATTTTCATTATATGCTAATTACTTTTGATGCATTGAAGAATAATATGTTATTAAATTAATTTTTAAGTAGAGATAATTATTTATAATTCAAGTAGATCTATTTTTATCAAAATTTATTATTCTTTTTTATTTAATGAGATAATATTACATATTTGAGAATTTAAAATTCTATTGTAAAGTACTATTTGAAAAATTAGGATAATAGATTCATTAATTTTAAATATCTAATTAGGATAATATTATGAGAATATTTGATTTCTTAAAATTTTAAATAGATCAATCAATAAATAATGTTTTCTGACAAAAAAAGAAAATTAATTCTTTCTTAAAAGTAAATTTCTCTTTCTTGAATTCAAAATATTTTTAAATCTATAAAGTTATTAAAATAAAAATTTAAATCATATGAAAATACAAGGAAAGTCTTAAAAGCATAAATAATTAGGCTAAGCATTCGGTCTAGTTGGTTCAAATCAAATCAACCGAATAGGTCGAATTTAGCTTAAATTAAAATCGCATTAACCAAAATTTAAAGAAAAATCAAAGTAAACTGAAATTAAATAAAATCAATTTAGTTCGGTTTGACTTTCAATTTTGGAATCTCAATGGACTTTAATTGTGATAAATTAGTCTATATTTTTTTTATCTTATATAAATTTTTAATATTAGTATTTGAACAACTTATTTTTATTTTTTGAGCTCAAATTAAAAGACAAACTAAAAAAATTTATAAATCAGTTTATTCAATTTTTTAAATTCCAAAAAGAACCGAAATTGAAAATTAAATTTATCTATTTTTTTAAACTGAACCGAACTAAATTTATTTTAAAATCAAAACGAATAGACCATCACTTCCTATTCTTACGTGCATTTAATAACATGTGTATGTCCTTACCATGAATGAGTTGTTAAAAAGAATGCAAAATAACTAAAAATAAAAGTAATATTGACAAAGTAAAGTATGTGGGCTCAATAATAGAAATAATTATAGTGTATGGGTCTAAAAATGCATTTAGCAAACGAATACATTTATTTATATGGGATGTTTAAATTTAAGAAAATAAATATTTTATACTTAAAAAGTAAGAAAATGTTAAAATAATTTTTGCCAATGATTACGAAAACCTTATTGTGCGGACATCTAAGATTTTTCCCCAATAGATGATCTCCGCCCTCATTTCTGTGGTATGCTTATTTTTCATATATTAGTTTTTCCTTTTAGGGTATGTTGGTAAGGGTTAAATAAATGAGTGTTAATAGTAATAAAAGAAACAGTAAATGTGTGTCAATTAATGCAATAAAAAATAAAATAAAATATTATAAAAATAATAATTAATTGTATTTGATACTATTAAAAATATAATATTAATATATAATTATATATATTTATATCTAGTTGATATTATTTCATAATATTAATAATGATATGATAATTATCATTATTTTTATACTAATATTTTTTATACCATTATAATGTATTATTATAATATTTATATATTATACATAATCACTATATTAGTAATATATTAAGGCCACATTTATAAGAATAATATTATTACATTAATAATTTTAATTTGTTACTATATTAAAATTTTATAATATTACTATTTTAATAATAATTATATTAATTTTATATTATCATATTAGTAATGTTTATTTATTTTTATGATGTTTAATTTTATATTATTTATATTGATATTTTTTGTGATGTTTAACTTTATATTATTTATATTAATGCTAATACAATATAAGAAATAAATTTTTTTATTCTTCATCATTCTTTCACCTCTTTAATCAATGAGAGAGTAGGTTAACAAAAATGCACTAAAAATAAAGCTAATAATTAACTCCTTTGAATAAAATCGGTACCAAATGAGGTGAGTAAAAGTTAGTAACTATTAACCTTTATTAATCCTACAAAATTGATTGAAAAATGAGTAATATATTATTCTATTGTATCCATAATATTTGAAAGTATTTTTATTTTTAAAATATTTTTTATTTAAAGATTTAAATATTTTTATAAATCAAATTGTATGATACACATATATGATTAATTTTAATTCAAAAATTTTAATTAATTTTAGATATAAAACCATATGATAACTGAATCTATTTGTTTGTCTTATAAAATTTTCATAATAAAAATTTATTTTATCATTTTATAAATTATTCCAATACATGGATTATAAAACCAACATGGATTAGAGTTTAGGAAGGATACAAATTTTCATTAATGCATAAAAATTAGTTTGATATATCTATGACAAATAACATATTAAATAGCTTTAAAATACATTTTTAATCATCAATAATCCATCAAAATATAATCAAAATTGAACCTGCAACAAAATAATCCCATTAAAAATATTAAAAATGATCATATTTCTACAAGTTTATTTTATTATGGATGTAAGAGAATTTATATAAGTTCGCCTCATGAACACTTAAATATTCAGAAAACTTGAAGTTTTTATAAATTTTTGTTGAAATTTAATAAAATTTACACACGATTGATGAATTTTCTTCATTAGTAATTGATGGAATATAAAATTTTACCATTTTATATTACTAATTGATTAATAATTTTATTTGTTATTTTTACTGTTTTGATAGGTGAAACTACTATATATTTTGTCATGTCATATTAACTAATTTTAAAAAATAAAAAAACTATAAATGATACTTAAAAATAAAGAATTTATCTAAAATAAAGCTATATATAGTAATAAAAAAAAGAAAAATACAGTAAAATTAAGATAACTAAAAAAGAAGAAAACAACATGGTAAAAATAAAAAAAGAAGAAAATCACAATTTTTTATTTATTATTAAAGTATTTTATTACATAATTTTAATCCAACATTTATTAAAAAGTTAATAAAAATATTTTTAATAAACAATGAATTATAAAATATTAATAAATTATAAGCAATCATAAATATCAATTATTAATTTACTATTAACAAAATAAATTTATGCGCTATATATTTTATAATATTTAAAATTATAATAGAAATTATGATCATAATATTATTATGCAATGCACATAAGTAGTAATAATTTTATTACTATTCTATAAATCTAATGAAAATATTTATAAATTAAAGAAATTAGCAAAATCATTAATAATAACAACAACAATAATAATTTTGATATTAAAAATTAAGCTAAACAATAAAAATTTCATATTAAAATTATAATAAAAAGGTGAAGTCTATAATGACTTTATTTTAATGAAATATATCTTATTTTATAAGTTACCATTATAGAATGAAAGTTTTATTAATAAATTAATGATGGTGATTTATAAAATAAGATTTTTTTATAGTAATAATTTATTTTATTAAAATAAAATAATTATAAATTTACTTAATAAAAAATCAAAATCGCAATACATGCAAGCACAAATAAACTACTAGTAAAATAAAATAAAATATTGAAAAAGAATATGACATTTAAGACAAACTAAAGAAAGAAAGAATTAGGGTTCAAGGATTGGGCTTGTGTCCTCATCTATCACAACAACTTCTACATTGAATTGAGTTCGAAACAATGCCGGGGACCAACACCGTACATTGCCTAGGTTGCCCTCAGCTTCGAGCCCTAACTTTCGACTCACTTGGTCTCATCAAAGGTAACCTTAATTACTGCTTTTACATAACCCTATTTTCTTTTCATTACTATAATCACATTTCTTTTTCTAGTGATTACGTCTCGTGGCGATCGAGGAATCCCTCAGGTGGTAGAGAGATGGGGCAGTCCCGACGCGTCGAAATGCGTGGTCGCTGTTTCTATGGATGACAGCAAAAACGACCCCGTATGTGTTTTGAGCTGAAACTTGAAATTTGTCATTGGGTATTATTATTATTTTTTAATTAAAGTTTGCTGCTTGGGTTATGTTACAGTTCATTCAGTTGGTGCATTGACATGATTGTTCATTTTGTTTTGTTTTGCAGTTATTAGCTGTTGCCAGGAAAAGTGGTGAGGTGAGTTAATCCTATTTAATTTTGAATATTGAGGAATGTCTCCCACTGAAGCTTCTCTTATTTACTATGTTACTTTTTATGTATTGCAGATTGACATGCTCAATCCACTTAATGGTGAGAATTATGTTTCGATTTCCAGTGTTCCTGACGCTGGTGGTGTTCGGCCGGCAGATGATGATGTTGTTGGTTTGCATTTATTCAGAAAACAGAGATTGTCTGGGTATTGCTACGTTTTTGCAAATTTTGGAATTGAGATAACATGAAATTTATGGCTAATATTGCAAATGCTGATTCCAGTTGTTTTGATGATACGTAGGTCATGCACTTTGCTGACATGTACAACTGCAGGAAATGCAAGCATGAGGTCGATTGAATTTAGCTGTTCGACTGCAGATAATGCCATTGCTGGTGCCTCTACGACGTGGAAAGTTTGTGCTTCTGGTAATATTTTATGTTCTAAAGTGGATGGAAGTGAAAACTATGCTTTATTTGGAGGGTGAGTATTGTGCAACATGGCAATAGAACCTTCCAACTTCACATGTAGTCAGTAATATGATGAATGGCTTTTTTTCTTCAGGAAATCTGTAGACGTCAATCTATGGGATCTTGAGAAGTGTTCTAAGATTTGGACTGCAAAATCTGTGAGTCATTCACTGTTATTGTTGAACCAGGACAATAGAAATAGTTTATTTTCATATTGGCTGAATAGCTTGTTTTAACATTTTTTTTAACTTCTGCAGCCTCCTAAAAATAGCCTTGGTATTTTTACTCTGACATGGTTTACATCTGCAACGTTTCTTTCTGCTGATGATCACCGTAAATTTGCAGCCGGCACCAACAGTCATGAGGTAATATATTATAGTAGTGCTTTTTGCATGTTGAAACAAGTAATTTAATTTCAAATTCTCTGGAGCGCAACATCTTGAGGATACCTGTGTTGCCATTTACCTGAGTAAAAAATTCGTTTATGATATTTTGCCATCTTCATGTTCCTACTGTCCATGATAAGAGTTGTTGTTCTACCACATCAGTGATAGTGAATAAACCCTTTTTTCCTGGCATTTCATATTCTCTTCTTCCTTATGTAAATGGGAATCATTTTTCTACCACATCACTAATAGTTTGTGGTTGTCATATCAGGTTTGCCTGTATGATACTTCTGCTCAGTGAAGACCTGTAATTTCATTTGGTTTCCGGGAGACCCCCATTAAAGCTGTCACTGAAGAACAAGATGGCCATACAATCTATGTAGGAAATGGGTCTGGTGATCTTGCTTCTGTTGACATTCGCACAGGTACTTGAATGCAAAATAATAAATATTTGATTTTATCTAAAAGAAATGATACACCTTTTTCATAATGTAGTCTGCTTCATGTGTTCTGCTGCCTGCATTGATGATAGTGATTTCAGGAAGTATCAGTTTAATTATGTGCTTGAGCTGAGTAACTGCGTCAAGATTATCCAAGATTTTTCTTTTGAGTGGGATTGAATTTCCTTGTGAATGAGGTTAAGAATAGGATCTGCAATTCCATAATATTGATCTCTGGTACTAGTCCTGCTTTTGAGATTGTAAGTTAGTCTTTAACTTGGTACTCAGTCACATTGCAACACTGGTCATGAGCTGCATGACCAAAAACGAAATGTAGTCTGTATTGCCTTGTTATGGGTTGTGCTACTCCTTGCCTGAGGTTGAACTTAGATTGCATTGTCATAATATATTTCTCAGAGGTTTAGAGCATGATTAATAAATCCATAGTTTTGTATCTGAATTATCCTTTCCTGAAGCGACATAAAATTTGTGGATCTGACTTTTTGAATGAATTGCTTGCTGGATGCCTCTTATTAATAAATCAAGCTGAGATTCCAGACACCTAGTTCATATAAATCAGCATTTTCTTGATTGAATTTCTGCTTTACAGATTGCAGGATGTTCCATTATTGAAGTTGCTAGGGTAGAGTTATTTAAGTTGCTAGTGTAAGCTATTTGTTCTGTTCATATGCTGTAACCAATTTGTTTTGTGAATGCAAATGCTTTTTGACCATGGGTTTTGGCACAGGAATCCACATAGGAAATATACTTAATCATGCTTATGTGTATAGTAGATCTATTAGCTGATGCTGGTCAATCCCTGGACACATATTCACTTTCTCAATTTTAATTGAATTAAGCGTACTCAAGCTTCTTGTTGGAATTCAAATGATTTTGTTTTGGTCCGCATTGGGTTTTTTGTTTTTTGGGGTGGGGTAATGGTTTGTTGAGCGTTTGACTAATCTTTGGTGCCCATCCTCCAAGAACTAGGTGAACTACTTAAGCTGTTTCAAATTTCATTTAATCCATTTTAATTATGGATGTGGTGTGTTATGTCAGGACCAGTAATGCACATTAACAATATCCTTTTATCTTCACCTAATAATGTCTGCATATATGGCTCTTTTGTGATGTGTAGTTTTGCTTTTGATCCCTTGTTAGTCTATTTGCTCTTCTGGTGTATTTATCTGTCACAATGATCAAAGAACTAAGGCCCTGTTTGGAATAAATTATGTAAGAAAAAATAAAAGAATTAGATTAATGGAATTCTATCACTTTAGTAATAGAATTCTATTGTTTGGAATGAATTTTAAATTAATAGAATTCTATTGAATTTTCTTGTTTGGAATAAATCTACGATGAATTGAAATAATTTTATTTCCTTAACTATCCTTGTCTATTTAAAGCAAGCATAACTAATGCTACCCTTATTTATTAGTTATAAAGGTATTAGAGTAATTTTCTCTCTTTTATCTTAGTTGGAAGAATTCTCTCAAAAATTTATGGCTTTTTTTTTCTAATTTAATTTTCACATCAAATCATTTTTTTTTAAATGAAAGAATTGAATTCTTTTAAATATATTCTTTCCAAATGAGAGAATCACTAAAATGGAATTCTTTTCTTTTCAATTAATTTAAAATCTGAGTTTCCAAACAGGGCCTAAAGTCTGCATATTATTGCTTAATAGTCATGGATTGAGCCAAATTTTGTTTTTTGGAGTATATAATGTTGTCCCCATCTTTCTCCTGTTTCTGATTAATCCATTTCCATTGACTAACTGCAAGTTTTCTTTCAAATAATTTTGTTATCAACGGATTCTTTTCCAGGTAAATTGTTGGGATGCTTTCTAGGGAAGTGTTCTGGAAGCATAAGATCTATTGCCAGGCATCCTGAGCTCCCTGTGATAGGGTCTTGTGGTGAGCATACCATAGTTTTCTCTTTTGTTTTGTGGTATTCACATATGTGGCTCTGCAGTCTCTGTTGACTCCTGTTCTGGTGTACACTTGTGCACGTGTCAGTTGGAGGTGTATGGATATGTGTTTATATCCATTCTTGTGATTACAATTTCTGCACTAGTGTTAGGGGATAACTTTTAAGAAATAAGAAAGAATGCCTTTTCAATTGCTGCAATTCTGGTCCAGTTAACAGCAAGCTTTAGTTCTTTGGGTTCATTATTCAAGAGCTAAATTTTTCTTTGCTTGTTGCTTCACTTTCTTAGGTCTGGATAGCTATTTGCGCTTGTGGGACATAAAGACACGACAACTTCTTTTGACGGTATGTTGGATTTCATTTTTTTAAAGAATTATGAAATAACTAGATTACATTTTTGCTGGTAAAAATTAAAATCAAGGATTGGCTGTGATGATCCTTTGAAAATTTGGATGACTAATTTTAAAAGGATAGAAATGATCCATTATCCCAGTTACTTATGCCTTTGTGGTCGACCATGAAGTCACTAGCAATCAGGGTTTACTAGCTCTTGTATTTTTTTGGTCAATTCACGTTCATTTCACTATAATAGTTGTTCAACTGATTGGGAAAATTTTGGCCGACTCAGTTGACTGGATATTGTTTCCTTTATTATACTCAAAATAAACTTGCTTTGAAAATTTTGGTTTAAAACTAACTCTCCAAAGAATTAAATCAGTGTGATATTGTTCGCAGGTGTTTTTTTTTTTGTCTAGGTGATGGAAGTTCATAGTTGGATGTGTTTCTGGTAATTACAGCAATATGCTGCAAATAAGGTTTCAATCATTTTAACCATCTATGTTATATATTGTTCATGCAGGTTTTCCTGAAGCAGCATCTTACAAATGTTGTTTTTGATTCCAATTTTACTGACACAGGTCAGTTTTTTGCTTTCTTGACTTAAGAAATTACTCTCTAGGAACTGCATTTATCAATTACTGCCATTCTCCACATTTTGTGAATATTGTTTGACATAGAGGAACAAGTTCTAGCCTAGATCTGAGTTCTATAGTAAAATCATTTTTCTCCTTTGCAGAGGACGTTTCTTTCAAGATTCATTTTTTTAATGTTTGCTTGTATATAATGGTTTTTCAAATGCTCTGTGAATGGATGGGATGGAATAGAATGCTGGGGATGCTAATTTATTTCTATAATGATGCCATTTGTTGTTTTGTGCTCCTGTCTTCCTCTAGAAGAAAATAAATTGGTGTGGATGAGAATGAAAAATGCCATGTTTGTTAATATCATCTTGGGATTCCATTGTTGTGAGGTTTTTATGCCCTTGAGGAGAGTTTAGAACATGAAAGTTTCTTTTCTGGGTTATTTACTTCATATTTGATAGGAATATGTTTATGCTATTAAAATTGCATTGCCCTAATCCATAGCTTTTGCCTTTATATTTAAATAATGATACTTTTTGCTTATTGTCAACTCTAACTAAAAACTCTACTATTTGTGTTCTAGCCTTGCTTTGCTACTGATTAAGCATTCCTTTTGTGCAAACAGAAACTAAGATTGAAGCACAGGATGTGAATAAGATTCAAAATCATGATGAGATGGAACTGCACATGAAAAGAAAGAAATCATCAAAGGAAAAAGACACTGGCAAAAAGAAGGAATCTAAGCAAGATGGAAGCAAGATGTTAAAAAAGTCGAAGGAAAAAAGCTGATGAAAGAAAGTGCAATTAGGGACTATTCCTGTTTACCTGATTTATGCTGGCAAGCATTGAGGTTATGCATTGTGATTAGATAACACAGTAACAAGACACAACAATGGTCGTGCAAAAATTTTGTGAGTAAGAGGCACAAGAACATGAATTTTTCTTGTCTCCTGTTTATTTTGTACTGTAAGTTTGATTAGATAACCCAAGAGGTAATGCAAAGCAGGGTGGTCCTTTGTTGATGAAGGATTAATTTATGCAATGAATAAGATCTACTATGCTCTCTGATCATTACTACTTCATATCTTTGCAACACTATTCTGTGATAGCTGGTTTAACCCGTTCGCATAAGTTATTGCAGCGTCTAATCATTGCTTATCTTTTTACAATGTTTTACGATGTGCTTGCTTTTTAACCAGCCAACGCAGTAAACAATGTGAATATCTCTTAAAATGATTTGTGAATTGCAGTTTCTTACACCATTGCCACATGTTCGCTTATTTACCATAATGAAAGAAGAGGTGCATCAAATCACAAGTACCACGCTTTCACTTAATCATCTGTTGCATGGCTATATCAAGGGTACAATCAAATGTAAATTGTTTCAAAAGAGTTTAACAGAAGAAATTTAACATCAGTTCAAAAAATCAAAATAAGAATCCCAAATAGGGCAGCCAAAGCAGCAGCATCGAGTTACTCTGATGAGGCCTTCTGCTTTTTCTCTGATGATTTCTCGGATGATATATACCTGAAGAAAGGAATAAAAAGTTACGAATTGAATGGTAGTTTGTCACACAATTATGGATCAACTGTCACCAACGGATCAGAAATAGGTGACAGAAAACAAAGATACTTATATAGGTTAACGACTTAATATATTACAACTTTGTGCAGCTTCGCTATTCTGACCTAAAGTAACAAACTAGTCGGCTATGGCCTAAACTTTCACCATTAGTTGCAACTGTGGCCACAATAGCATAAATCTACATAGTGGTGGTGGCAGCCACAATAGCAACAGAAAAAAAAAACATCAACAATAACTGATGGATCAACTATACTTTGAAGCTCGTTACTAATTGCGAATTAACACAAAATTCTAGCTTTTTAGTCTAATTTGTATTGCAATATAAAATTTATCTAAAGTTGTAAAGGTAGAAAATCCACCAATGTATGATTCGGAGGAGAGAGAGGAAAGGAATGGGTTAACCATATCATAAAGCATAACTTTCTGTACCCAATGATAGTCAAGTATTCCTATTGCAGTGGTGGCTCCGCAGGAACAGTTAAATCCTAGGGAGTCAAAGTTTTGGGCAAGCAACGAAATTAAGTTTTACTATTATTAATTTTAAAGACTTCTTTTATTTCATTTTATATTTTTTTTCTGATAATGAAAACCTAAGTGTTTAAAGGGAGAATAAATTGTTCCTCAAGCATTACAAAGTGAGGCATCACTATAAATGGGTCATTTTCTAGGGGTGGAATACTGGAGATGCCATTTTTAGACTAGGAAGAAGGTTCTTTTACAGTTCACGAAGAAAGGCCATATGACTAGACTGCCTAGAATTTTTATGTGACAGTACCTTGCTCTGTCTGAACAACAAGAAATGGCCATATTGATTCTGAAGTTTATTCCGTATGAGAACCAAATGATTGAAGTCATATTGGGATTCAGAATGATAGGGTAATTTAACACAAATCAGTAAAATCATATATAAGATTACTTACCCCTGACCCTTTGCCCAACGGGAGAGTTGATAGAGTTGCACAGTCTCATTTGACGCATGACAGGATAGAAGTAGATAGTTGCGAGGTTGTACCATCCATGCAAACCTCATGAACAATGCTGAATATATACACATTGCTGCAGCATGAGAAATGAATAAAATGTCCTAAGTTCTAACCTTCACTATCCTTTAACTAGTGAGAAAAATTCATGTTCTCATCAAGCCAGAAATTTTACTCGCTGTCATATTTCCAGAAATCATTTCCTGGGGTTTATTCATGTCTACCAAGCCCTGTTAAATGCACCAGATACTATTGTAATAAGGCCACAAAAATACAGAATTAGAATCTGGTATGAGCTAGAGAAATTACATAAATAAGAACATATTAAAGGATATTCTGCCTAAACTTAAGTCATGGTAGTGAGGCATACAGCAACAACGAATCCCCAGTTCGCAACAGGTCCCCAGAAATGAGTAGTTTTGGGACCAACTGGACTGTTCAAGAATGCTCTGAACGAAGCCATATCAAATACCACTGCAACAGTCGCAAACCTAATTAGATGTCCGATCAACATAAGTGACCACAAATAAAAAGAGGAACATGGTATAAAATGCACTTCAGGTAGGGAATCTGTTATTAACAATTATAATCAATCACAAACCACAAGAATAAAAAAACCCAGTGCTTAACACATAGACATAAGTTAAAAAGGGAGTAAATTAACAGTACAGCATAGAAAATCTCAATGCGAGCATAACTTTTCTTTAGGCTCGTTAAGATGAGATAGACATAAATTCCATCTCCCCCTGTTCTTTGCCTCCCTGATCCACATACGAGCAACTAATGGCTTAGAGAGAAGCCAAACCCCAAAAAACTCACAAAAGTTTTCCAGATAAAACAAATGCAAGAAAAACAACATCTTACCTCCATCGCCTATTCATCCAATTCAATTATTTTATCAAAAAATCCCACTCCTTTGAAATATAAACCAAACATTATCGGCGTACAGTACAAACATAACCTGAACTAAAATTTCATTGCAAAATCCCCAAACAAAAACTAAGATGAATAAACAAGTAAGTAAATCATACTAATAGGATAACAAAATTATGCAATTTTCTGCAGATTCAACTCCTAAAATGCAATCTCTAAATCAGGAGAAATTCTAGTATGCACCCAGTTCATCACATCAGATTGTGAATTAACCATTCACAATCTGTCAAGTGTATGATTTTATTTAAATTAGATTTATAATTTTTCACTAATGTATACTCAAAATCCATACTCAGTGTAAATTATTTTTTATTTAATGGTTCAGCAGGAACTCAGTTTACAGAAGAATTTCTCCTAAATCAGATATTTATGACAATGATTGACGAAGAACCGTACCTAACCCGGCGGAAGGTAGAATTGAGGAAGGAGAGAAGGTGGACAGGGGGAGGATTTGGTGGTTAGGCAACGAAGGGGAGTGGCAATTGCTTTGTATTTGATACCGCATGCACTCAATGATAAGTTGAGGTCGAGTACCTAGAACAAAGGGATAGTCTAGCTACAACCAATAGCGTTAGGCCATGGGGTGAGTGAAAAGCTAGCCCAATGTTGACTTTAACGAGTCAACGCAAGCAAAGTAAATTAATTATTATTATTTTGGGTTTGTCATAGATGACGGATGAGCTTTTATTTTTATTTAAAATGACTTCAAAATGTAAAAAAATATGTAATTGATTTTTATCAAAAATACTAAAAATTATTTGCTATGTGGTGAAAGTTGAAACTTCAAATAATAATGTTTTATAGAGTTTGCATGAAGTGGTTAAAGGGAGTCAAAAAATGAAATATAAATAGAGGTAAAAAGTTGATTTTTATGAAATTTAAAATTTGATTTATCAAAAAATGCTAAAAATCATTTGCTAATATATGTTGAAAGTTGAAACTTCAAATAATAATTTTTTAGGGTTTGTATGGAGTGGGTTAGAAAAAGTTAAAAAATGAAATATAAATAAAGGTAAAAAGTTAATTTTGTTCGTGAGTTTTTTTTTTTTTTTTATGCAAATGAAAGTAAATAGAGTTTAAAATTTTACATTTATTTATTTTGCAATGTCTTTCTTTTTTTTTAACTTCAAATCAGGATTAAAGGATGAAATGAAAAAATTTAAGTAGTTTCCATCATTAATCTCATTTAAAAAAGAGAACTCTAAACTAAAGTGAAGTTAATTAATTTTATTCTATATTTTTTCATTACTCTCTTTAATCTCTCTTCTCATCCTAAAAAAATCCCATGCAATATCTTAGGGAAAAGAATTATATTATGCAATGTTTTCAGAATAGAATAGAATTGGTTGGTTGGACTAGTAAAATCAAGAACCGGTTAGTAGTATGATTTGATTTAGTATTAAAAATTAATCACTTAAAATTGGTTAAAGCAAGAAAAGGTCAAATCTAAATGCCTAAAATCGAAAATTGAATCAAAATGATTCAATTTAAAACTAGTTATTTTGTAAAAAATTTTAATTTTTTTAAAATATACTATTTTAGTCAAAATTTAAAATTTTAAAAATATTTTTCATTTCTTATCATATTATATATTTTTTGAAATAATTTAAGTATTATTTTTATATTTTTTCAAAATAAGAAAAAAATATCTTATTGAATCAAATTGATCAAATCGAAAATCAACTAATTGATCGATTTGATCTCCATTTAAATTTTAAGAACATTGATATTATGAGATTTGAATCTTGACATTAATTTCAAATAATATTACAAACTATGGATTGATGATAACTCTACATTTTAGTTCACTTAAATATTTTTTGAATGGATAAGGTGATAAAATTTATATCAATTTAGAGATTGTCTTAGAAATTAGTATTGACTTAAAAATTAAAATTTCAAGAATTTTTTTTTTAAATACAATAATTTTTAAAAAATAATTTATCTATATTAAATGTATATTCTAATTAATAAAATAAAAAAAATACTTGCATTAAATGAAATATGATTGTTTTAAGACTTAAAAAAAGTGTAATGATAATTTCATTAAGCAGTATGAATGATAATTTTAAGTATCAATATATTATTAAATAAATATATAAAAGAGTGATATACATTTTGCCAACTTTAAAAAGTTCTTCGTTAACATAAATTTTTTTTCCCAAAGGTTCTTTAGTAACATAAATTTTTTTATTATAGTTATTGTTATGCATGGTGTAATAATTAATGTCTTTACTTCTAATAACTAACCTCCACAAAAATTTTATATATATATATATATATATATATATATATATATATATATATATGCATGCATGTCGTGTATAGACCATTTTGAGGTAAATGCTTAAATTACGGTATATATATATGCAAGAAATAAAGCAACACCCCATTCTTGCCTCGTCTCTATCCAATTTCCTTATATTACTCTACTTGGTTTTTGTTTGGCCAACAAGCACAGATGGATTCATGGCTCTTTCGTCAACCATTCTTAGCTTCTTTGCCATTGATTCTTCTGCTTCTCGGTCATGGTCTGTCTTATTATTATTTTTTTTCCACAATTAAGTAACCCTTTAATTGCAAGAATTAATGGATTCAATTTAAGTTTACCTTTTTTTTTTTTTTTTGGCTTTAGCAACAGCGTTAAGAGCGTTGGGATCACAAATTGCATTCAGATTGGAAGATGAACTCAATATTATTAAGAGATCGGACTTTCCTAGTGACTTCCTTTTTGGTGCTTCTACTGCTGCCTTGCAGGTATATTCGTGTACATGCTTACGTAGATACTCATTGTGATATTCTTTTTACTATTAATTTGTGCGTAATAAATAAATATTACAGATTGAAGGATCGATCAGGAGTGAAGGGAGAGGACCAAGCATCTGGGAGACCTTTCTTGAGAAGAACCAAGGTTAATCTCTTATCTTTTAATTAATTAATTTGCATCTATAATGGCTGAAGGCTAGAAATGGAGAATATCTTTGCAATCGATTGATTATTTTGTTTTAGGTAGGGTGATTGATGGAAGTAATTTGGACGTTACAATTGATTCTTATAAGCGTTACAAGGTGAGTTAATTCTTTATTTTAAGGATTCTTTCTACTTTCTTAAGGAATAATTGTACTTAAAAGCTAATTAATTTATCTCTTTATATATAGGAAGACATAGAGCATCTGAAAAATCTTGGAATAGATGCTTATAGATTTTCCATCTCTTGGACCAGGATTCTTCCCAGTATGTTTTTGGAATCAATTACTGTTTTCATCTTTTTTTTTTTAATAAATATATTCAAAATATCTTTCAAGCATCTCGTTGTATTTTACCCTTTATGAGTTATTAGGGTTTGAGTTCATATTACGAGACAAATACTAGACATTAATCAATTATTTTCTGTTCTCATCTAATTATTGCTTTAATATTCCTATGCCAAAAATAACATTATTAATATATGTGTGTAGATGGAACCTTGAGTGGTGGGGTGAACCAAGAGGGAATCCATCACTACAACAATATGATTGATTTGTTAGTCCAATATGGTATAAGCCTAGTACATACTGTTTAATCTACATATCATCATTAATTAATTACTTTTTTTTTGCACACATAATTTTAAATTTGCTTAACACTTGTTTTTAAATAATTTACAAACAGGTATCAAACCATTAGTGACTCTATATCACTTCGATTGTCCTCAAGCTCTAGATGACAAATATGGTGGCTTCTTAAACACCTCAATTGTGTAAGCACATTCATGTCTAACATGAATTTAGGGAGGATGAAACACAACATTGGATAAATATATAGTTGGGATTATCTGATGTCAACTCAAGTGATAAGAGAGTGTGTTTACTATTATTATTTTGAATTTATTAAGAGAATGCATATGAATTTATTAGATTCGATATTGATAATTTTGTGCTTAAATCAACTTCGAGAAAAGATGTATTGAGCTAAGTACATATTTCTTTACTGCATCAGGCTAATAATAATTAATTAATTAAGCTTCTTGATTCTTGGTAATTTTTCTTTCAGGGATGATTTTAAAGACTACAGTGAAATTTGTTTTAGGACATTTGGAGATAGGGTAAAAAATTGGATTACAATCAATGAGCCATTAATGGTTGCACAGCTTGGGTATGATCTGGGGATTTCTCCTCCAGGTAGGTGTTCCAAGAGAACACAATGCTCAGCTGGTAATTCATCTACTGAGCCTTACATTGTGACCCATAATCTTCTCTTGTCCCATGTTGCTGCTGCCAGGCTTTATAAGGACAAGTACCAGGTGAGCAATCTAATCAACTATATATCATGTTTTAATCATAGATATCATTGCAATTAAATAATGTTACAAAATTATATCGTTTTAGTTATTTTATTCAGTCAAACATAATTTTATCCATAATAATTTGTCTGTCTGAAATACATCAATTTTGCAGGCAAAACAAGGGGGAGAAATTGGAATTTCTCTTGTAGGACAATATTATGAGCCTTATTCTGAATCATTGGATGATAAGGCTGCACAACAAAGAATCATGGACTTTCAGTTGGGATGGTTAGTAAATATTAACCTTTTTTTTTTTTTTTTTTTTTAAATCATTAGTTACAGATATACAACCATCAAACTAGACCTGAATGTTAAAATTTAGAATATTTCTCGATTAAGTGCATAATTGTACGAAGTAACAATTCAAATACTTAGTAAAATTGTTGTGTTTGTTAATTAGGTATATGGAACCGCTAGTACATGGTGATTATCCTAGGATCATGAGAGAACTGGTAAAGGACAGGCTCCCCACTTTCACTGAGCAAGAGAAGAAATTAGTGAAAGACTCATTTGATTTTATTGGAGTGAACTACTACACATCAATTTATGCCAAAAGTATCCCAATAGATCCAGATGTTACACCTACAAGCTACACTAGTGACCAATTCGTAGATATCACAGGTATAATTTTTCAATTGTTTTCTCCGGAAAAAAAAAAAAAGGAGAAAAAGAAGTATAGGATGCAACATGAAAAAAAGAGTGCATATAATAGCCACTAATTAAATGCTTTTCTTCTTCGTGTATGGTGATTGCAGTACAGGACAAAGATGGAAGATTTATTGGCCCAAAGGTAAGAAATCTTAACTCCAAAACTACCATAATCTTTTCTGGATCACCTTTTATTGTGCAGTCATTAAGTATATGTGCTATTTACTCATGGTACATTTTTGGTGATGTTTAGGCGGAAGGGAACATTGACATTTATGCTTATCCAGAAGGGCTTCAGAAAGTATTGGAGTTTATCAAGCAAAAATACGAAAGCCCTAAAATCTACATCACTGAAAATGGTATTGTTGGCTGATTTTAACCCTTCCTTCCATTTATGGCCTGTTTTGGTTTTCCGTTTTCCACAAAAGATTTGATTCTGGCAACTAATGGATAACTGCATTTACTGCATTAATAACATGTCATGGCCACATGCATTTCGTGTAGGGGTGACCGAAAAACGGGACGACAGCCGAGGACTAGTTGAAGCACTGGATGATCCACATCGAATTGACTATATTCAGCAGCATTTGTATAGGATCCATAATGCAATCAGGTGAACAAACACTAATTGAAACCCACATTGCAAATTAGTTTTATGTTTTCAGGTAGTTCATGCTTTACTACATGTGCAGGAATGGGGTGAAAGTGAAAGGATATTGCTATTGGAGCTTATTTGATTCCTTTGAATGGTTCGGAGGCTATACAGTAAGATTTGGGCTTTATTATGTGGATTATAAAAACAATTTCAAACGTATCCCTAAACTTTCTGCATTGTGGTATCATGGTTTCTTGCGTGGTGACGGAAGACAAACCTACTGAACTTATTGGGCTTGGGCATAGAGATTATGATACTGACAAGAATATTGAATATATAGACAGGTCAAAATGTATGTGTACATGGATATAGTTTAACTTGTAAAATAGGTAATATATTGATAGAGCGTTCTTATTTGTTTTCTCTTGCGACAAGAAAAAGTAATCCCATGATAAGGTCATATTTAGTTATTTTTTAAATTTCTTATTGAATTTGATCATATGCTCATTATTTTCTGTTTTTAGTGACGTTAACTATTTCCATATTGATAACCAAGTGTTTTATGTTTTCTTTCACTAAAATTATTGAAAAAAATGAATTGCTCACAAGTGATACGCGATTGATTGCTCATCATCGATACAAATTCTTAAAGAGAAGAAGTCACTCTGGCGATACAATCTTCCTTTTGCAAGTAGACAGAAAACTAAACTACTATGAACAGACTGCTAATACAAGAATGATCTACAGTCAGAAAGAAGCACAAGAAGCGTTACAAATAGTATACAGGTCTGCATCTTGTCATCTGAGTTTATCAAAAAATTGGTGTGCTGTGTTTGCACATTCATTCAGGCACTGGATATGCTATCACATCTCTATCTCTCTTGTTACTTCTTGGCTCCGGCTGGCCCTTAGATTTTCTGTGTAGCACCCTCACTATACTTCCAAATTCTGCGTCAAGCATCCTCACTATACTTCCAAATTCTGCGTCAGATAGAGAGGAGTCTTCAAGGAAAGGAGTCATCGATTGCTTGTTAGGCTTTATGGATTTCCAGTGGCCAACATAGGCACGGTGACCCTGTCAACGAAACAGCCACTAGTGAGAAAACTAGGTTATTCTTGAGTTAGCATTCAAATTTTAATGGTCTTACCTGCATTAACCGACCCATGTTTCCCCCGTGAGATGGTATAAACACATTGCTGCTGCGAAACAATGAAATCAATTGCAGCCATAGCAGAAGATTTATTGATGTAAGGAGCGAGTTCTCCTTCTCTAGTCAACATGCCCTTAGTGACTATAATTTGATATTCTGCCATAAGTGGCTGCAGAGCCGGATCACCACCATATGGCTGTCCTCCTGCAATGTATATCCGTGTGCTGCTAGAGACACCTAATGCCTTTAAAAACCTGCATTTCTCCAATATTCAGTAACGCATTGAACCTCAGTCTGAACCAGGAAAGCAATCTGCCCTATGCAAATTTAAAATTTATGCTTCCGGTGTTTACCTTGCTACTTCCAATGCGTTGAGTGGACAAAGACCAGCAAGTCTTTGCTCAGTATGGCTCATGTTCAACCTTCCGGTAAAGTATTCGGATTGAGATGCCCGAACTTCAGCGATGTTTTTGTTGAAGTCAGGGCCTAAACCAGTGAGGTATCCACTTCTGACCCATACATCCTTCTCCAGGCGGAGATGGAGAGCAACATATGGACCTTCAATCCACATTCTCTTTGCAAGCCTATTCCCAAGATCAAGAATTGGCGCTGCAAACCTTAATGCATGGAAGGCTACCTAAAACATCCACAGGGCATACAAAGGAAAATGAGAGTATTAGTAGGAGTTGCTTTTCTGATACTTAAATTGATGGCTATCTCACCTTGCTGCGAAGTTTCTGCAGATCAGGTGGAAGGTTCTTGGAGAGCTTAGAGGCTAGACCTTTTATTACAAGAAGCCCTTCTTCATTCAGCTACATGAATCATTAAGAAGAGTAATTAAGAAGTACATGTAAAGAAAACCCAAAAAACATTACTATTATCATAAATTCAATAGAAATTATTATTATCATTACAATGTCTATTGCTCATGCCTAAAAAGTACACTAAAATTTACTCTTCATTGGGCTGTAAATTTCTAATTTGACCAAGCTGCATTGGAAGATAAACCACAGAACACATGAATTTCAAGAAAAGAAAGTGCAGAATAGTACCCTCTTGGAGAACCTGGCACGGATCCAAAATGGCGAAACATCACTAGGAAGCTGGTTTTCAATGGATTGTCTGGACATCAAATGAGTGGAAGGGAGGGATGATACAATTCGCACATCAGCTTGTAAAATCTTCTTGAAATGCTCGACATCGAAAACATCAGAGAATTCACTGAAATTTATCAAAACAGATTTGTAAAGAGCCATACAATTCTGGATCAAAATTTTTGTATCACATACAGGCCATTGTTCTACCAGAACTTGCATATAGTCAATAACAGTTTTGAGAACCATTATTTCTGTTTCTAGGGTAATGAAATTAAGATCAAGAAACTTTCACTTAACATTAAGTAAAGTAAAATTGTATATTTCAAATGATGCCAAACACACTTACCATCATCATCATCATAGTACATCCTTGAGAAATCAAGAACTTGTGATGGAAAAGAATACGATCCAGATCACAATATGTAGATGCAATTTCAGGAAAGTTCATAGCTTTAAGTTAAAGAAGTAACTTAATAAACAAAAAAATTGAGTGATAATCTGCCATTTGACAACAGAAACATCAACCGGATTTGCAATCAGGCTTCAAACTGACTAACAGCTCTATAAAATTACCTATCATCACCCCAAATCAGGTTAACCTGCAAAACAGGCACAACCAAGGAGGCTTCAAGAATTCTTGCAATGACAACAGCATCAACAATCTGATTCCTCTGCTGGTTCAATCCACCTGAGGCTACCACCATCAGGAACCTTCTCTTCTCCTTCGAAATCTTAGCAGACGCCTTTCGGTATTCGATATTGAAAGCCAAGCACGGTTTGTACCCTTCCCCATCCGGCTCCTCCCAAAACTCCCTCTCCTCTTTCGACATATTACTGCCGGACACCGGTTGCACTGGTAACGGCACCAACACACTCTTTTCCAGTCCTGCAGGCTCATGATCATCTGCAGTAGCAGAACCAGAAAGGGAAGCTAAAAGCAAGCGTGAAGAAGTTGACGAAGGAGATAGAGAAAGTGGAGATGAAAGAACACTGGACCGAGTCTTGAGAAAAGGGGAAAAAAGTGAGAATGGAAGCACCCAAGAGAGCAAAAAAAATGAGGAGTAAGAGGAAAAGGAGAGAGTATTCTTGATGATGTTGATGACAATGGAAAGAACTTGGCTTGGTTTCTTGGGCTCTTTTTGGGGGAGAAGAAGAGAGAAGTTAACGGAAAAAAGGAGACAAAGTGCAAGACTGGTGATGGGGTTGCTCTCGCCATTAAAGCTTCTTGAGTTTATCTGCACCTTGAGTTTCTTGTTTCTTCTTCTTGCTTCTGTCAGTCTTGAATCGGGGCGGGGGAGACTTTCTGTCATTGGTGTTGAGGATGAAAAGACTAAATTGCCCTCGGTCCGTTATGGAATTGTAGAATAAATGGGAATGTTGTTTTGGTCGTAAGGGGGTTTTGTAGGAGATGACGGTTATGAGGTTGGTTGAATTTCCCGGGCAAAATGCATTGCATGAAGTCGAATAGACGATCATCCATGTGCTCTCCAACGGCTGCATGTCCCACAAACAACAGAATCGAGATCGTTGGATCAGTTGACGAATGTGGGTCCACGAAAAGAAACCCCAAAATTTAAGCTTGTACTGGTAAATTGTTTTTCCTTTTTCCTTTCTTTAAAACAAAAAATTATTTATCATTAAACGGGCTATTCTTAACATTTGGATACATTTAAATGCAATGTATTAAATCTATATATGAGTTATACTTGATAAAAAAATAATATCTAAATATAAATAATTGCAGATATAATAATAATTTAATATAATAATTATATTTTTTATTTTCTTAAATAAATTCATATTATGTTAGATATATATAGTGAATTAATACAAAGCTTATATTAAATAAAAAAGATTGTTTAAGTATAAATAATTAAAAAATACAATAATAATATTTTCATATGAATAATTATGAGTATATTTTCTTTTTTAATGGACTTGATGTATTATTTCAAGTGCCAAAACTAAAAGAAAAAGAAAAAAAAAATACTCATTTAAAATTTTACATTAAGCCAATTATAAAAAAATTATTTATAAGTACTCATATAAAATTAGATTTATAATTCTGACTATCTATATTCAAATCCCAATTTATCCTAAATTACTTTCACTACAACACTTCACCTCTCTTACCTTGAAGCATACCATAGCTAAAAAAAAAAAAAAAATTTGTGGGAGAAGAATATTTTTCCCCATAGCTTGACATAGCTAAATATTAGCCACATAAGTTACATCTCTTATAATCAACGATTAAAATTTCTAATTACATGTTAGATTATATTACAGTTAAATTATAAAAAATTATTCTCATAAAAAAGTGACGTATTAATAATATATAGCCATATTTATACTCTAATTACAGGCAAAATAAATCATATAAAAACGGTATGTCGGAGTTTAATTTTTTGCACTATGAAAGAGATGTTTGATTATTAAACTATTAGTGAAAAATTATGAATGGAGTTTATATAATATTTTTTTATTACTAAAATATTTTATATTTGAAAATATTAGTTTTATAAAATTGAAATTTTAATAAAATATAATATAATTAATTTATGCATTAATATATGAGACTAGATAAATTTAAAAAATTTATGCATTGATATCTCATATATTGACTCGATAAATTTAAAAATATTTTTATCTTTGAATATTAATTTAAAAAATTGAAACAAATAATTAAAGAAAGCAGTAAACTTTTTTTTATCTCTAGCCGGGCAGAGAGGGCAAGTTTTCTTTAGAGTGTGTTTGGATGAATGATTTATAATGAAAAAGAATGGAATGAATTAGTTTAAAAAAAAATTTGATGTTTGGATTGAAGATATTTAAATGAAATGAAATGATTTGGATGAGCTTGGTAAACCATTTCAAACTCATCCAAACCAATAAATTAGGGTGTTTGCATGTGTTTGAAAATGAAAAAACAATTTTTGTCATTGTTTTGGAGTTTTTAGCCAAAATATGTTCTTTTTTTTCTTTTTTTGACTTTTTTCATTTTTCATTTTTATTTTAATTTAATGATAATAATAATCAAAATGATATTAATATAATAATCAAAATTCCTATAGTTAAAATCTATGCCCAAAATATTTAATTTTCATAAAATTAAATTATTCATCCATAATTAAATTAATTTTCATAAAATATATAAATAAACATATTTATATTAATTCTCTTAAATATAAATATAATATTTTCACTTAAATAAATTAACATTAAATTTATTTAAATTAAAAAACAAATCATTCATAATTAATTATTTTCATGACATGAAATATTTCTCATAAATGATTTGATTTCTCAAAATTAATAAAATTGTTCTCATATAAAAATTTAATTTCTTATAATTAATATAATTAAATACATTAAATTAAATAAAATCACATAATATTTTTAATTAAATTCAATCAATCATTAACTTAAGGATATTTTTATCAATTTTAAATTAATATTTCATTC
>CATIWR010241880.1:0-43148 GCA_949677035.1 Omphalea diandra | reverse complement strand
ATATATATATATATATATATATATAAGAGAAAATGAACAAAAAGAAATGGATAATTAAGTTTATGGATCCTGATTAGGTCTTCCCACTTTCTCATGATAATTTTTTGGTGGGCCTAAGCATATGGTTGCATGTCCCTATAGTTATCATATGTATCTCCGATAGCCATATCAATACTCAGAACCTAACAAGGCTGTATCATAACCTTTTGAAATTAGCAACCAACCATAGAATATGACACTATATGATTGCTACATTGTCTCTTATTGTATGACTCTAACAAACTGTACAAGATTTCTTGTGGAATAAGATGAGGAGGAATGGGCATTTGGGGTCCTGAGAAACTGTTGTAAGAGTCAATACCAAATCTCTGTGCACATAAAGAAAATAAATGCATGAAGAGAAAGAAAACATAATGGCACGCCAAATGTAGTCAGCAGCTTTGTCAGATTTTTGGGTTGGCCAATGCTCAATTGTATGAAATTGAAATGATGTAATTTGCCATTTATTTGTATCATGTAGCTTATCTGAAAGTGACAATAGACTGTATGGAAAAAAGGAGCAATCCTTGTAATGTTCATAATTCCTGACTTTAATCACCTTAGTAGAATGAAACTTTATCAAATTTTGGTTTGGTTGCTACCCACTTGCTTCCTCTATTATCTACATCATTGCTACCCACTTGCTTCCTCTATTATCTACATCATAGGGTGTAATCGGTATATCGCGGCTACTGAAACCATCACTTTTTATAATACTGCATATTACCGATACCGTTAAAGATAAAAACCATAAAAATTAATACCATTAATATAATACGGTATTGGCGGTATCCGATATCAATACCAAAATTACAATATGTTTTTTAAATCAATAGAAATAATGACTTGCAAATCAATACAAACAATAATAAATAAAACATCATAATTGAAGTCGCAACATAATATTACAAACACATTTTTATTAATAAAACAAATACATTTATCCAAATAAACAAATTTCAATTCTGAAAAATAAAAATAATTTCATCCAAATTTTGTTACTAAACGGTATACCGACGGTATATTGTTTAAAATTTTCAAAAAACCGAAACTAATGCCGATACCACCAAAATTTAAATTTTAATATCGAAAATTTTCGGTATTGATCAGTATCAGTATTTATCGGTATTGACGGTGCAATTTTGGCGGTATACCATTTAGATACCGCGAAACTTGCACTCCTAATAGTCATATAAAAAATTGAGTTTCCTCTCACTTGTATTATTGAAATTATTTTTCATACAGCCTCATTTGAGGTTCGAGTTTGCAATTTGACGAAAAATTCTGTAGATAACTCCAATTACCCCTGAACTAATGCTCATTGGCACTTGAAACAAAAACTCGTTATGCTGTCTTGAGTCTAGCGAGTATACGTCAGCTTTGTATAGCTATTTATGGCGTGTGATCACATAATATCTCACTGCGTACTGTAACCATCAATTTGTTTCATATTATTCAAGTTTCCCAATACCTTGAAGAGACATTTTCATCAACCCTTCTTTAGATTGTCATGCTAATTTGATGTGCACCTAGCTATTCTCTTATCTTGTTTTATTTTCTTCCAATATTGTCCAGTCAATTAGATGCATGCACATTTTCATTGCTCTCCACAAACTTTAATCCAGGTTAGGTCGCCTAACTAGAACAAATGATGTTGGGGTCCTATAATTGTCTCGAGTCATGATTTTTTACTTTCAATTGGTTTGCTCTAAGGATAATGTCCTTTAGGCATATGGGCATTGCATATTCCTTTCATCTCTTTGTGGGCAACAACTGTTAATGACTTTCCTTCCCATGAATGATTGGACTCGCACGATATAATTATGCACCTTTGATTCTAAAGCCCAACAAGTTTTGATGGAAGACATCTTGTTCAATTTCTTGTGAAAAATGTTCTACATATTAAAGTCAATGCAAAGAACGTGATTCAATAATTTCAACAAGGATTTGTGCGTTTGGAATGGGAAGTCAATTCCATATCTACCCTTATTCCATTTTCCTTCACATTCAGTCCTGACCCTTCAATTTTCATTGAATTATTGGCCTACCAATAACCAAAACCATCCCAAAATTTTTTATTTTTTTTGGGTACAAATGAAAGAATTTACTATTTCCAATTTTGTTCGCTTTTCATATTTTATCCAAGCAAAGCAAGAGATAGTAAATCCAATCCTCATTACCCTGAGGTTTTTTAGCATCATTAAAACTTGTCTATATTCTCATATTGTACCCTCCACAGGAAAAATGCCAAATTAGGATCAATCATGACAGCTTCCTAGAAGCTCGCACCATCCTGTAACCTGGGTATATGATCCAACATGGGAATTGCAAATTTGCAATCAATACCAACATCGACAGCAGAACGGAAAATACCCATTCTACTGCTCTAAAACCCTCACATAGTTCAACAGAGTGACAATGAGTCTCATTCGCTGATCTCAAGTAATACATGAATAAAATCACTGCTACTAATTACCATACTTAGCGAACAATGAAAAATAAGAATTAGACAAACCCTTATCCACAAAGACCATAAATATCAAAAGTAATAGGCTTGTAGCTTGTGCAAGAATGACATGTGACAATCATTGTAACATGAAGCAAAGAAATCACTATTATGAAATAATAATAATAATAATAAAAGGGAGCTTAAACAAAGCAAAACATTCTGTTTATCCCTCATATTGCTTAAAATGTGCTATACATGGCAAAGATGCTAACTTCATGTATAGAGTTCAAATTTGATTGACCTTCTAAAAAAGAATTGTTTGGTTCAATCAACTGGAGTTCAAGTTCCTATCAGTCTTCTCAAGATGAATTCCTTGTATTCTCTGTTGATAAAAGAATCTATAGTAATAATCCAATAGGCATTTACCATAAATGTGATGTATATTATGATTATAAATAAACAGCTGTTCCTGCTCTACTTCTCTCATCTAAAAATCTTAAGTAAACTTCATAGTCAATCAGCAAAACCACATCTAAAATTAAGCTGAAAAAGAAAAATTATTTCACGGTTGGGAATGTATAGAGTTTGCTCATAACCTTGAGATAGAAGCCCCAAGACGCACTTCATTCACTGATAGGTTTTTGACCAAATGGATGTTGCTCTACAAAACTCTGTGCATTGTCAGCTTCAAATAATCTTTCTAGATAAGCTCTAATATCACCTCCATCACCTGCCATGAATTGGATTCACGTCTTATTCAATTGCCTTGTCTTACAACAACAGATTATATCAAAATGTCTCTTACCCAAAGCATTATCCTTGATGTCGCGATGCTGGTAGGAGTAAGGGAATATTGCAGTATGTGGCTCTAAATGAAAATTCGACAAGAATTTATAAGAGGAAATTAATCTGTTAAAAGATAGAAAAAGACTGGAGTGGCTCATAAGAAGTGAAAAATAAGAAATAATCTTACAGGATTAAGCAATGCTTTGTAAGGTGAATCATCTAATAACAATGTATTTGATTCATTACAAAATCCCTTCTCCCAAGGAAGTTCAGGGTCAAGGTTTTCCCAGATCCTCCTTAATTCCTTAAAAACCAAGGGCTCATGCTTGTTTTCAAGGGTATTGAATTGCATCATCATGCGGTGGGATGCATCCTGCAAAAAAATAGTATTTTACTGTAGTATAACCATCTCAGAAATCCAACAAGCAATGCAGTGATGTTGAAAGGATAAGACAACAGTCGGATGCAAAGAAAACATAATCTTCAATGTATGACTTGATTAAATAACTCCCTGAATGATATAAGAAACTGGTATAGCATTTCAATATTTATTTCCATATTGATGGCAAAATATTGCACCTTGTTTAAACCAACAGATGGAAGGAATTTGATCCGCATCTCTATTTAAAGAACAAATTCAAAACATGGTAAATGTACTTACCCAACGAAATAGTAACTTATGCTTCAAATCTCCCATCAAATAATCAATGACATTATCAATATTCTTCCTGAAAAAGTACAAAATGCCTATCAATCAACAATTATATATTACAACTGATCTCTAGAGTACTGAGGGATGTAAGAGGATGTTTCTCTTAATAGGAGAACTAGGCAAAAATGTCATCCAAATATTAACAAGAGAAAGACCATGAAATTAATAATATAAGTTGCAGAGTACTCAGTTCTTGAAGACCAAACGCCCACTTCAAATCTCTCAAAGCAGAAGTTTAGAAAGTCAAAGACAGAAGGGTCTCCTAAAAACTGATACAAGGAAACAAACCATTCGATTTAGTTAAGTGGGCGCATAAGACCTTATCAGAAAATGATATCCAGAGTTAGTCCTCACTTGCTCATCTTCCAATTCTTATGTCTGGTTTAAAATCCTTTGGAGGAGGGGAAACTATATCCATGAGCAACCCATTCAAATCAAGAACAAGAAGTTTTTTTGTCAATTGTCTAGCAGGTACTCTTACTGATAAAGAAGCCAAATTTTCTGATGGAGCATTCTCTTTATCATTAATAGCAATTGAAACACATTTACTTTCATCCATATCTGACAAACAAATTGCTTCAACATCTGTTCTATCCAATTTTTTATTCAAAACATCAGTATGAGCCAGGGCACCTTCCTCAGCCTGCTTATAAGCAGCTGAATGACTAATATCTTGCACATTACGTCTTCTCCTATTTCTGAATCTTGATTCCTTTTTGTGCCCACTGAATACTGCAGGATCATCTCTTTTATCCAATATACAAAGAGTTGACAATTTATTCAAAACATCAGTATGAGCCAGGGCACCTTCATCAGCCTGCTCACGAGCAGCTGGATGACTAATATCTTGCACATTATGTCTTCTCCGATTTCTGAATCTTGGTTTCTTTTTGTTCCCACAGCTGAATACTGCAGGATCATTGGCTGTTTCCCCATATGTGCTCATTATAGAAAAGGAATGTGGCAATTTGATTCTACTAACAAGGGAATTTTAAGTTTTGCACCGAGTGAATTAGTACCTTTGAAATCCTCAATAGTTCAAGTGAAGACTGTTTTCTACTATTTTCTTAACAATATCAGTTTCGGATGTTCTGTAGCCTCATTTATTGTCCCCTCATCAAACGGACACCTGTAAATTTGGAGAAAAGAGTTAAAATGAGGCTTCCAATTGAATTTTTTTACAAAAAGAAAAGTATCCTACAAAGACAAAGACATCCAGATACAAATAACACACAAATTTGAATGGCAATACCAAACATAATTAGATTTACAGAGGAAAATCTGAACCCATAGATAACATGAATCTCTCTAACCTAGAAGTTCCAGGATATGACCCTTATAATTTAATTAATCATAAACAATTATAGATAAAACTTGAGATATTAAGACAAAAATTCAAAGTTGACATGATTGGCAACAGGAAAAAACATGCTAACTTAAATTATGATCCTTGTTTTTGGTTAAGCTCCTTTGCTTATCTCATAATTGGAAGATGATATTGTACAGAATTGGACTATAATTGGACAACAAAGAGGAGGATTTTAGTGGCTGACATCGTTACTGGAATTTTGGGACACCAGACAAAATACTATTTGATTTGTTAGGTTCTGGAAATTTTGCAGTTTAACTCACATAAATATTAGGAAAACAGGTTTCAGCTTTAGTGTTATGCAGTTGAGTTTCAAAATCTTTTAAAGGTAAGAAGAAAACAAGAAGCAGAGAACATGTGAATAAAACGTTGCATCAGACTAGATAGACATTGCAGAGAATCAAGAGGAACATTAAAGGGGTAAAGGAGGTGCTGTGGAGTATTGACACAGAAAAAGAGAGCGAGCATTGGGCAAACAAATATTTTAAAAAAAATTCTCATGATAATTCATCGTTCAGTAATCATAAGTGCAATGCTGTCTGTACTGCTAATTTATATATCACCACTTTATGCCGCTTAACATGGCACAAAACATTGATACACATTAACAATCTAAGGTAATAATTCACAAGTAGTTTGTAATAATTCACAGGTACGCAGGGATTTGGCAAATGAACAATTCCAAGTCAAGTGGGATAGTTGAAATGTTAAAAAAGGTTGGGACAGAAAGTGTTTTCCTAATCAAAATAAACAAACTTTTTTGTTAAGTAAGGATTATGGATGCTAAAGATGAAAATTCTAATTAAACAGCAAATAGGAAGCAATTATATCTATCAATAAGAAATTTTCCTTAATGAACATTTAAAATCGATAAACAATAATCAGATTCTCCTCTTCCTACACATGAAGTCTTAAAATAGAAGGTCACAGGAGAACAGTCGATTATCAAAGCTAAAAATTATTTGAAAATAATTTTGAGAACATAGATACATTAACACTTCCACTGAGTTCAAGGGGAAAGAACAAGTTCAGAATCAAGGGTGTAGATTGGAGTTATAAGCCATCCCAGCCAACGTCCCCATAATATATCTTCTTTAAATCATCTTTCACCATTTTAACCATTGCACTGTGTTATCTAACTCGTCTCTTTTATGCTCCTATTGCCTCAACTCAATGAATCTTCGATTCTAAAGCATCTAATAACTATAGGCCAATCATCAAATATTGAACATAACCAAAAACCACACCTAAAAGCCTTCATGTAACTTATCCTCTATGAATACACGTGTCGCTGCTCTGCTAATTTCTTGTAGTTTCTACAGATTCATCTTTAAAATTCCATCTCCAAGTAAACTCATTTTATGCACACATTGTTTGGTTACTGATCAGCCCTCATAATTAAGCTAGAAACAAAACGGAATGCGATAAAAAAAAAAAAAAAGGAAATATTTTAGACGACTCAGATGCAGATATTTCAGTTTCACAAAGGGAAGAACCCTATTAGAGTATGCCTTAAACCCATCAATAACTAAGCTAGAAATATCAAAAATAACAATAACAACAGAGAGTAAAGGAAAAAACAGATTGCTGATAATGAATGTCATAATCTTGCTAAACTAAAACAAAATATCAGACCATGAAAAATTAGCGCGACAACACTCATACTTTACATACATGCATACAGACATAAAGCTTAAAGACTTTTATCAACTCTCAAAAGAAACTGCACAAATACATAATTAAAAGAGACAATTAACGAAACCCACAGATCTAAAACGAGAAAAGAAGCGTATTACAATCAGAAAATTCTAAGAAAAGCAATGGAGAATTATCAAATTATCTAGAAATAAGCCAGATAAAGCTGGTACCTTTGACCGGTTGGTGTCATTTTGATGAGAACTATGAAAAAGAGGGGAGCAGACATGAACGTGTCTTGTTTGTTTGGTATCTGTGAGAGGAGAAGAGGAAAAATAACTTGTTTCGATTGGTATCTGACGACACTGACCTAAGCTTAAAAGTGAGACAAATCGAAGTGTGAGACTATAACCTATCACCCGTACTGGGTTTTTACGTTTGTCCTTGAAACGACGCTGTTTAGGTTTTACTATAAAGAGGAATGTGGACAGCACCATCGTTTGTTTTCCTTTTTCAGTGCGGTTGCTTCAAAAAATTTACCAAAATTGCTTTATATTCTTTTCAGCATATACATAGTTTTTTCTTTTTTTTTACTCAGTTACCATTAATACATATGTATAATGTATGCTACACATAACAATTTTATTTATAAACCTATATTAAAATATATATGTAGAATTAATTATTTTCATATTCAATATTAGCAATAATTTTGCAAGAAAAGTTTTAACAATTCAAAATTTTAATGCATATATCTGAATACAAGATTTTTTTTTTGCCTGTATATGGTACAATCTTTGACATAATATATAAATTAATTAGAATATAATACAAGACAAATTAAAAATAATGTTTATTATTGTCTATTATTTTACTATAAATCATGATTTTTTCAAAAAATGCAAATATTTATGTATATTAAAATAAATTCAAGTCTGCTGAGTTTATATTGTTCTGGGTGATATAAAAATATTTTAAAAATCTAAAAATAAAAATGTTATTTAAAATAATTCAATTTTTTTATACATTAATCATACGATCTACTTGACTAGACTTGCAGTTAGAAGTTATTTGACTTATTTTACTTAAAAAGAAACATGATTTGAAATAATCTCAAGTCGACATTGACTCAACTTGTTCGTCACCTATATAATTCAATATCATTTTACTTATAAGTAAATAAAATAAAATAAATGTAGTTGCCCAAGATTAGATTAAGTAAATATTCGTTATTTATTTAATTTTCTTTCTATTCTTTTGTCAATTCAAAATTACGCTCAATTTTATTTCTGTTTGCGATGACTGCGTTTTGTTTTCCTTGGATACCAGAGGAAATTGGTTTAACTAGACTAATAATAGATGCGGTGAAGATAGGGTTGAGAGCTTCAGATGATAGAGTTCTTTGCTTTAGTCTTATTTCTAGAATTGCAAGCGATTAATGCATTACTTTATAATGCCATTGTTACGATCGTAAAACATTTTTTCTTCATTATCACTGAGACAGCATTGCAAAAAAAAAAAAAAAAAAAAGACCAAAAGAAACTCCCTTTTGATTTCATGTAATATGGCTAACGCATCCTATAGTTTCATGATTATATTTGAAGCACCTGGGCATCCTTTCCTATTCCTATGATTTCTCATCAATCTAAACTCAAGTCTTTCCATTGCCCTGTTAAAACCTGAAACTGTGAAGTGTTTGAAGATCTTCATATTAATAGAGTGGCCACAAAACAGGAGCTTCATGATAGTCGAGGCGAGATTTTCCAACCTAGTTTAACTACAGATCTTCATTTGAGTGAGCTTCAGGCTCATACATCGTTTCATTCTTTACTAGTTAATAAGAGTCTTTGGCTCATGAACAAAGTAGAATTCGTTGGATAAATCGTGGGGATCCCAACACAGGTTTTATCATGCCTCTAAATAAAGTGAGGAAACACTCATTTATGGGCATTAGATCATTAGAGATTAATGGATTACTTACTAAAGATCCATCTCAAATTCCCAACCATCTTCTCCAATTTTATGAGAATCTTTTTTTTTTTTTTTCCAGATTTCCCTCGTTCAGGTAATGCGGCTTATGATCATTCTTGGAACATTTTTCCTTCAATTTTAGAGGTTGTTCCATACTCGGTGTCAAACATGGATATAATGCTTCATTGTTTCTTGTGCCTTCTAATGATGAAGTTTTTTGAATTGTCAAATCAATAGATTACTCAGGTGCTCCTGGCCCTGATGGGTTTATCATTTTTTTTTTTTAAGGAATATTGGCCTGCCGTTAGTGCAACATTTTTTCTCATATGGAAATCTTCCACCTGAAATTTATTCCATCCTGATGGTCTTAATTCTAAAGGTTCCTAATGTCATAACAATTGATAATTATATACCAATTATTCTAGGTAATTTTGTATTCAAAATTACTACTAAAATTTTGGCCGACAGGTTAGGGGTAATTGCTTATAAGAACATTTCATATCATCAATTTGGTTTTCTAAAGGGTCATCATATTGAGGATTGCATCTCTACTACATGTGAATATGTTAGTTTGTTGCATTCTAATGGCAGGACGATATGACAATTTATTGTGGATGTTCTTTTAGCTTTTGGCTTTAGCCTGATCTTTTACCAATGAATCCAGTCAATTTTTAACTCTACAAGGTTGTCCATTCTTTTCCCAGATGGGACAAAAGGATATTTTTCTTACTCTCATGGGGTCTGCCAAGGTGCCCTATTAGCTCCTTAGCAATTCTACATTACTAAAGACTTTTTAAGCAGATTGCTTCTCTTTATGGTTGATTCTGGTTTATCTACTCTTATGGGATTTTCCAATTCATGTTTAGCTCCATCCCACTTTCTCCTTGCAAATGACATTCGCATCTTTGCTCGAGCAAGACATTCAAGCTCTTTAGAATTTGTGTTCCTAGTTATCTATTGGGTTGTTAATTGCGATCAATCTAAAGTTTTCTTCGATAATTATTTGAGGTGGGTAAACTCTCTCTGTGCCATTCTTGGCTTAAGAAAGATTCTTTACCTTTTAAATATCTTAGACTTCTTTACCTTTTGACACTCAAATTGCATTGGCTCTCCTGTAGCAGATAAGATTGGCATTCCTATGGTTCTTCAAAATTAATTTTGGTCTATAATTTTTTATGTTTTTTACGATAATAGTTTGCATCTTCTAACAATATTTTCCATCAATTTTCCATTAATAGTTAATAAGATCACTAGTGTTACTTTTACTGGCTTTGATGTGCTTATTTAGACTAGTTCTGGAACGGGTGAAGTTGGTTATCATGTTGACCCTCATTCGATTCAAAGGAATAGAGAACTTTGGAAGAGTTTCATTCTGTTATAATTTCTTTTTTTTTTTTTATTTTGGGCAGTATGGCATAGGAGAAATCATAGAGTTTTGAACATATTTTTCCATCCATTTTCTCAACTCAAGCCCAAAAGTTGATAATACCAATTTCGCTTTAGCCTTGATGTGCTTAGGACAACCTAGCCCAACTGTGAAGCTATGCATGTTTTTTTTTTTTTTAAATTATAAATTTCTTTTTAGAGTGAAATTTGGAAGTCTTTACTTTTTCATATAGTATTGAATAATTCGTGCATTGGATGATTATAATTTAAAATATTAATAAAATAAAATATCATATAAATATATAATTAAATAAATATAATTTATTTCGAAAATAACTATTATATAAAAATTATTTTTGGCTTTATACTTTTTAGTTATCTATTTTATAATTTCTTTAATAATTTTTTATTTTCATTTATAGTTATTTTTAATTAGGCATTTTATATGAAAATTCTACTCATTTATATATTAATAGTTAGTTTGAGAAATGTGGAATTTTTATTTCAAATTAATATTTAGCCAACAAATAAACAATTATTTATCTAAAACTAAATCTGATACTAAAATTAATTATCTATATTGATTGATTATTTGACAGAGTAAATTGATGCATAAAATGGCTTGGTACATTATATTGGAAAACAAACTAGACTTTTCATTAAAATTATTAAAATCAAACCAACATTAAAATAAAAATTTTAAATTCGATCAGTTTAAATGTTTGAATTGTAGTTCAATGTTGATTTTTTTTTTAATAATAATAGCAATGATAATAATTGAATAATAGAAATTGGACCAAAAATAATAATAAAGTTTACAAAAGAATAACTAATTATTTGTGAGAACACAAACAGCAAAAATATTATTATTATTATTATTCCCGCATATCATAGAACTAAAAATGCTCAACGTTTAATTTATTAGTAACATTATATGTCTTTATTTTATTTTAAAAAATTATAAAATATTATTCGTTTCATAGTATAAAGCTAATAAATAACAAATGTTTTAAACTTTATAAATATTTTCTTTTCATGGATTTAAATTTTACAATTGGATTTGAGATTTATGAAAAAAAATCTCATGATTAAATATGGATTAAATAAATTTTTACTTATTTACTTTTTTATTTGAATTAACCTTTTTTAATCATAATTTACAGTAAAATCAGTTCAATTAACGGGTTAGTTGGATTCTGATAATACTTCTTTCTTTCCATATTATAAAAATAAAATATGTTCCTGTTCTTGTTTATATTTACTAAGTTCTTCTCTTTGGTATGAAAAAAGACTGACTGGCCATTTAAGATTAAAAGTTAGAGAAAAATATCTTTCTAAACCGCCACAGGCAAGCTATACAAAACAAGCAGTTTTGAACCACTTTATGTAGGTGGGTGTTATTAGTCAGGATTTAGAAGCATACTTCCTCATAGATTGGACTCTCTCTAGCTCTTGCAGCTATTTGAATTATTAGTAGAAATCCAGGCTATAGTTTCCAAGCTTGAGAGTGAAACTAGATTGGATTTATTTTTGCATTATGAGGCCAACCAAGCTCTTCGTATGGCGTTGAAATGCTATCTTAATTAGACGCACGCTCCCATCCCAACCATTTCCCATGGCACAAACCTCGACAATCATGGGTGGGTGACGCCAATTTGACCTAGTCTTCCTGTCTTGTAAAAGAGCATACGTAGTGCTACTCCACTTCTTGAGATCCATGGCATATTATCATGACTCCTTTCACGTAATTTTTGTGGTCCAAACTCTCATGGACCACATGTAAAACGGCTCAAGATGCTGAGTTGGTAAAGGCACATTGCCTTCAACAAAATAATAATAATGTCTTTAAAATCAAATCAAATTGTTTTCTATTATCGATTTCATCAGATTGATTTCATATATAGAACGTAGATCAAATAATAAAGTTCTAAAAACGAAAGTTATTTACGTATTTTAGATGAATAAATAGACATATGAATTAAATCAACTAAAATAAAATCACTCATTATTTTGGCTCTCTTTGACATCATCATCATGTGGATGATCAATGTAAAAAAATTGGAGGTAGTTGCATCATGTGCTCCATCATATCTTTGAAGAAGAGCATGCCAAAGTCACATTGACACGTGTGACTTTGCAAGGATCACTGGAATCATGTGTGTATCATGTATGCTATGATGACAATACCATATGTACTCTCTTTAGACTATATTATACGATTTTGCAATCCAAGCATCCTTCTCTAGTGGCGATATAAGAAAGAAAAAGAAAACCAACACATGCTTTCTTATGATGCAATGGTATACATGTACAATCTCTGCTGTGCTGGTTGCAAATGCTTGTTGGAATAAGCCAGGGTAAAGGAAGGAAGTGGTCCTGCTTGCTGGGATGGGATTAATTTGCTCAGCAAAATTATTTACCATACTTCTCTTTTCATTATCATTTTTTTTCTACTGATTAGACAGATCATGTATTTATGGATAGATATAACTGCACATTAATTATTGTATTCATCATTTGAGACAATTAGAATTACTGAAAGAAAATTACTTTTTTTTTTTTTTGGGACAGAGGGAGTATCATTACAATAGTATAGTTGAGGTGAGTATTTGTACATGAACAACTTCTCGAACCATTGGATGGAGTAATGATATACCTTTTTACTTAAGCTGTGATTCAATCAAGAGGATCAAATAAGTCATAAGTGGGTACTACAATGTACAAACTTTGTCACTCGCTCAATACATCTTCTCAATTTGTCAATTGCTTAAGTCGGGATTAGCACTCTCCTCAAGTCAAATTACTACTTGCTTACAAATAGATCAAGTTACAATAACATTCTCAAATGAATTTAAATGGATATAGAGTTGATACCATATTAAAAATTCTCCTATCAAATTCAAATTATTTTGCGATGAAAGTCATTGATTAGTAAAGTTTAAATACTATATATCAAAGTCTCGTGTTTGTCATATTTGATTTGGATATCTTCAATAGTGACATTCTAGCCATGAAAACTTGTAATTCCTACTAGAAAGTGTTGATTTTGACTTCATGAACAAGGTTATAAGAAGAAAAAAGCTCTCTTCATTATGTAGCTCATTCAATTAAAAATAAATAATTGGCATATATAGAATAAATTCATGCTTGCATTAAATTTAATTAATCAAAGTTCCTATAATAATTGTGATAGAATAGAAGCACAACAAGTTGAGGTTCAATGAACCACGCATTCCAACTGAAGCTTGCATAAACAAAAGAGACGGAAAGGTGCGTGAATTAACTATAAGATACGCATATAGTTGGGAAGTTAATAACTCAAAAATGAAGGCATATGGGTAACCATTTATGAAGTAAGAAAACTTGTAAACCACTACTTTCTCCACCACCACCCCATGCATTGCTTTTACACCTCAAAAGTCTTCGACCATTAAAGAAAATCATCCAAATTTCAGCACTCATCAACGAGCTTTTATAGCAAATCCCCCAAGACCTAGTTATAGACCATATATAAGATTTTGAGGTACTTCGCAATTATGTTACTCATCCTCATCCGTCCAACCAACCGCCAATGCTGTACTTGAAAAGAAAATGACAACCTATAATATTACTTTATCTTAGTTAGCTAGGGCTCCCCTTTTACCTTTTCCTTCTCAGCTTACTTTCTTCTTTTTCACTAAATAGAAAATATGGGTATGGTAACTGCTTAGTGGATCGGAAGTTTCAATCGTGAATCATGTGCAACTTGTCATTAAACGCAATTGGGCTATTCCTTTATCGTACCAAAAACATGTTAAAGTTATGATTTTTATTAATGTCTCTCGTTACTTTATCACAGCTCAACTTTGTTTCATTTCCTTAACGATATCATTACTTCAAATCTAAACCATAATTCCTAGCTTCAACCATACCCTGTATTGTCAACCATGTTATTTATATATGAGGCTTTTCATGTGCTCAGTCTAATAAAAAACAACTTTTAATTTTGTTAGTACTATCAAGTTATGAGTTTAACTTCAATCAAAATCAAATAAGGGTCAGTAAAAAAAAAAACAAAAAGGTTCGTTTATGTGCTCCATCTTATGAAATTAAGTTTTCAATTAGCAGTACTAAAATCATTTATAAGATTATAAAATTACGAGGTTAAATTCAATTAATTCCAAATAAATCAATAAAAAAGAATTTCACTTACTCCATCTAATGAAAAATAACTTTTTGATTTAGTAGTACTAGAATTTAGAATTTGATCACAGTCAAATTATCAAGTCAAATTGTCACAAAATTTCATGTACTTATATATATATATGTGTGTATGTGGAGTAAAGTTTTTCAAATAGTTATATCTCTATGGATGCTTACTACTTTTATAACTAAATAATAAATGCATATAGGTGTGTGGTAGATAGAGTTTTCAATGGTTACGTCTTCATAAATGATTATTATTTTTATAATCGAATAATAAATACATATAGTTTTTAGTGTAAGCATTGTGAATACGATTAAAATTGTTAGATTTTTAATTTAAAAATTGAAAGTGCAGTGACCATAAATGATTAAAAATTATTATAACCATTGAACCGTCACGCGCGCGCACGCGCACACATATATATATATATATATTCCAATGAATTTTCAATAATAGTTAGGTTTAGGTTATTACTACCATAATATAAATTGAAAAGCAATTTTTTCTCGGAGATTTGTTTTTATGTGTCCTTATTAATACGAAATAGGAAAATTAAGAAAACCTAACCTGTTTAGATTTAAATTCTTTAGCTTCATGTGGGTCTTAATTAAAGAATAGGAACAAAAACCCTTTATGTCTCCTTGTTAATATGAAATAGGAACAAAACTTATTAATATGGAATAAAATAAAAACCCTATAGTCTTATATATGGGGACGAAGCTAAAGGGGGCCTTGGCCCCCCAGCAAAAATTTTTCTAAGATATAATATAGGTGTATAAAAAATTATTAATCTCCTATAAAAAATAATTTATTTACCCTTTGAATTTATGTGTAAAATTATAATCCCCTTTAAAAATTATTTGTTATTACAATTTTGAATGATAAAATTATAAATATTTACTTTAATAATATTAATAGTTTAATTTTTGCCTTCAATAAAATAATTATGACTTCGTCCCTGCTTCTATATATATATATATATATTGAGGGACAATAGTTGTTTAGGAAACATTATGTTAATAAGAACAAAACTTATTAATAATATGGAATAGTAACAAAAACTCTATAGTTGTGATAATTAACGTGTGATTCTATATAATACACGTCCATATATTAGAGTAGACACATAATAGACTCATAATTTACTATATTTAGTAGTGCTTTATAATTTTAATTATAATGTGCATATATATCTTTAATATATTTTAATATTAAAATCTTAGTATGTTGTATTAGTTATAGCTAACTATAAACTCAAAAGAGTGGATTGAATTTACGAGAGTCTGTAAATTGGACTACAAACAAATCAAATCCAGCACACCTTCAACTAGTTCAAATTTAATTTATTTATTAAATACGCTTAAATTTTGAGTTTAGATTTAAATTCATTTATTAATCTAATCAAGCTAAGATAAATACTTCTATATTTGTATATAGTTCACAAGTATAATAAAATCCTTATTAAATTTAAATTTTTTAATACCATTAAATTATAACTAAAACTTGACATAACATTACTAAAATTATAATAATTGTTTTATATATTTTAATATATTAAATAATATCTATATTTTTAAATATTTATATAATAAATATTTTATTTTATAATCCTAAATAATAAAATTAAAATATAATTACTTGAATTTAATCAAGTTGTTAATAAGTCTAAATGACTCGAAAAGACACATAAATAAATATTACTAATAAAATCAAACTAACTAAATGAGTCCAATATTAAGCTTATAATAGAGTGTATTAAATTAGTTCACCATGATTCTAAAAATGAATTATTTTATGAGTCTAAATAAGATGAACATATCGCTATTTAAATTTGATTCATTTATTAAATGAGTTTAAAAATTATATTTGATTCCATAAAAAAATTATATTTGAGAATGATGTATTTATTATATATAATAAATTCAAATGAACTTTTATCAAATCAAACTTTTGTCTTATTTACTAGCACTTGGTTAAATTACAACTCTATTTGTGAATCATTCAACAATGTTCTTTTTTTTATATTAGAGACCAATATCTGAGTTAGCAAAAGAAAGATGTACAAAGATAGACGCATTTGCAACATTCTTGATGGCATTTGTGCTATATTCTAGTGGGGTAGAAGCACTTCCAACAAGAAAATTCATTGAAAAAATGAAAAAATTTGACAAAAAGTAAAAGCTGAGGAGGTATGAGCTTCAGAGAATTTGAGATTTTAAATATACCGATTTTAGGAAAACAGGTGTGAAGACTTGTTCAAGGCTAAAGTCACTCAAGCAGTCTACTTTTCAAAATGGAAACTTTAGGACTGCAACGCAAGGTAGTAAACCCTCTCGGCAATGAAATAGTTTGGTTTAAGGCTAGGACGCCATCAAAATCAATGTCCGTTAGAATGTTGGTAATAATGGAGAGAATTTAGAATGTTGGTAATAATGGAGAGAATATTCTGATTTGGTCTGAGGCTTGGATCCCCTCACTCCTGCAGTTCAAAGCGACGTCAACTAGAGACAACAATATTCAAATCTTCATGATAGCAAACTTTATTGAATCGAATCGGAGAGAGTGGAAATCATCTCTCATACCAACTTATTTGAGGAGACCCGAATCTGTTGCCATTCGTTAGATCCCTATCAGACTTGCACACAAACAGGACAAACTGGTATGGCAATTCTCCAACAATGACACATATTCGGTGAAAACAACCTACTACCATATCAAAACTATTAAGGAGGAGGCTAGCCTTGATCTGACTTTAGCATTGTACAACGCGACTGGAAAGGATCTGGGCCCAAAAAAAAAAAATTTCTTTGGAGAGCAGCATCCAACTCTATTGCTACCTAAAAAAATCTCTTCAAGAGAAAGCTCACTCAATCCCCTTTTATGTAAAATTTGCAACCTTCAGAATGAAACAGTCGCCCATCTTCTTTTTAGATGCAGTCATTCAAAAGCTGTGTGGTTTGGAAGTAATCTAGGATACTCTCCTGATGCGATTCGGATATCACTTTCCTCTAATGGTGGCATACAGTCTTCAATAATTTTTTGAAGATGGAAGGTGGCAAGATCCAATCCGAAATCACTACGACTTACTGGTTTATTTGGAAGGTCCGCAATGAAGCCATATTTGAGCATAAAGACCTTAACCCAATTGAAACCTCGAGGAAAGTCAAACTTCATATTGAACTCCATATGGAAATTGACACTCTTGCCATCCTTCTTAAACCCTTAAATCCGACCCGTGCTTTAAAAGACATTTGAGAAAAAACACCACCATGGTGAACAAAATTCAATTCCGAGACACATTTTGACATGAAAATTGCGATCGAGCAGTATTGAAATTCTAGGAAGAAATCACAAAGGTAAGATCGTTGAAGACAAACCATCAAAATTCATCGTGATTAAACCCTTGTTGGAGATGCATAAGCACTTAAAGAAGCAATCAAATTGGCGTCTGCAGGATTATTTTCAAATTTGACTCATCTTCTGTTAGGGACATGGTTAATCTTTATAAGGAAATCAATTAGCAAATTGAAGCTATCGTTGCTGAATTCTGAGAACAAGTAACCTTTTTTATATATATATATAATTATCAATTTTGTACTATTAATAGGAAAGCTAATAGGGTGACTGATTTTTAGTTAAAACATGCACTAATGACTCTCTAAAAGCAAATTGGATGACTCATCATCTTGCCTCCTTAGATTTTGTATTTTGATGCCCTCGGATTTTCTTTATAAAGCAAACTCATGCTTTTTCAAAAAAAAAAAAAAAAGATAGAGATTTAATTTTTATTTTTTGAGAATGACACCAAACACTGTTTGATATAATCTCCTATTGGGAATCCTATATTATTAGTTAAAAATTAGAATTTAGAGGGTTAGCTTCATAGGTTGCAACTATACCGTCAAATGGAAGTTACTGCTAACAAGTTCTTTATTCTTGTCTAAAAGCCTAAAACAAAGAAGAATTTGCCAGCCGAACCTATATCGCACCAAGTACCTACATTGTTAGATTAGGATTAATATTCATTATTGGAGGAAGTAAGGAATAACGTCCAGTGGTTTATTGTATTTATTATATGGATCGTTGGCACTGTTTACATTATCAGCTTCAACGGCCTGGGTTAACAATGTATTAAGAATCAATGAGCCTTCACTATCAAAATTGAAACATTGCAAATTCAAATTTCAATTAGAGCTAAGTTTATATTTTTTAAAAAAAGCTATAACTTGAGAAAAATGGTTAAATTTATTAGCAATTTGAGCTTGTGTATGATAATTTATGGAATTAATGGCCCACTTAGTTTGCAATTATCTTGATCTTAAGTGACTTTGAATAACATTTAAGATCAAATTCAAGGACTCGTAACTTATTTTGTACTATAAATTCATAAATAGAAAAAAAAAAAGACTATTAATTTATTTATTTAAAAAAGAATTTATTTGAACTTAATTAAGGCAATTGCTTTAATGAGTGTTCCATGCATGTTTCCAATTTTTTTTTTTTAAAAAAGAGAGAGACGGTGTATTAATTTATTTTTATTTTGGATAAAAAGAAAATATAATTACCAGTCCAACAAGTTATTATATATCATATTAATATAAGAAAACTCTATCATATTATTTATCATTTTATTTTTTATCTATATATTAGGAACCATTAATATATATTCTCCCATTTGCAGTTGTGAAATGTTATAGATAGTGTGGCAATAGAATGTAAAATGAACATTACATGATATTATAGTAATACAATTTTTAAGTATTTAGTTAATAATTTAACTAGAATGTCTAATTATTTATTATTTTTAATAATTTTATTTTTAATAAATTTACCACAAATAATTACTAAATTATATACATAATTTAAAATTTATATAATAGCGTCATGCATATATATTATCACAAAATTCACAACTTTTTTCATGTTTCAATGTCTAAATACTGTGCAATAGTTAATTTTTCTTATTATTGATCATAATTGTCAAATAGAATTGTTATTTTTTCGGTCAATAATTACAACAAAAAAATGGAGATTCAAGCCCCAGACCTAGGTCTCATGGACATATATACTACCATCGGATTAAGTCTGAGTGTGTGCAGTAATTGTCCTTTTGAGTGCTTGAATAGTATTTGTAACAAGATAAATAAATGAATATGAATGAATGAACATGAATATAAGTTATTATTACAATATTTTTAAATTAATAAAATTATCCATTCCCTCAAATTTTGTGTTCACAATGTGTCTTGTTGAAATTTATATTCGAAATACTATGCTTTTTGTGATATTTATGTTTTGATCATTGCATCATTAGATATATATATATATATATATATATATATATATATATAATCATTTCAAACGTATAAAAGCTAAAAATAATATTACTGTAAAATTTGTGCACGAAGTAGAACAATGGTGTTCCTGTGCAGCAGCAATCTTGGGTTTATTTAAAACAATATTTAATAAAACTAGTCGTGAATGTAGGCTATATTTATATTTTAAATAAATATTTAATTAAAATTTAAATATAATATTAAAATTTTGATATTTTATTATTAATAAATTTTGTTAATAAATTTTTTTTTCAACTTACATGAGTTTAAAATTTTATAAACCTTCAATACTTAAATTTGCTATAATAAGAGCAATTTTTATGAAAACATTCATTGATGATATGTGTTTTGTCATTGTTAAATTTGAAAGTTTGAATTACATTATAATAAAAACAAAACTTGATATTAGCTTAATCAATAAAGTAAACAAATTGAAATGAGTACTTATAAGGACGATATTATTAACTCTTGACTCTATGTGGTAGTGTTTTTATTGGATTAATTTATGTTTTTGCTTTTGTATTTGAGAAAGATATTCTGTTTTGTAGTTGTTACTAAAATTTTTTTAATGTAATTTAGAAAAAATATTATATAATAAGCTTTATGTATTAATATTATATAAAAATTTAAGTATCAAGTATATATTAATTAGTATATTTGAAATCTTCTTCGTTAGGAATAGTTTTGAAATTTTCTGGATTAGAAGTTTTTTTTATGGCAATTGATGTTTTTAATTTTCTATTTATAGTTTTTTAATTTGGTAATTTTTTATAATATAATGTAAAATAATAACATATAATTGTATAAAATAATAACAAAATAATGACATGTGACTATTTTATATATAATTATTTGACAAATGATAAATTATAATTTAAAATTAATTCTAATAGTGAAATTAATAATATAGATTAATTGATTGATTTTACCATTCAAATTAAGATAGCTGAAAATCAACTTTTGAAATTGTCGAGGATAATATCCAATTGAATATGCTATAAAATATGAAAATTTCAATTTCTATCACTTATTTATATCATATCTGTCAGATATTATTTCGATGTAATACTTAATATGTGTATCAAATATTAATTTTTTAAAAATTAATGTATTTTATATTCGCATCACGTTCTGTTCATTCGTTATATTTGTATTCATATTTCATAAATAATATATAACTTTTAAATTTATAGAAATTATGATAAAATAATTAGGTATTATTAACTAAATAATTCTTTTTTTCACAATGTTTTCAAACAGAGAATTTTTTATTGTCTTTTTCGATGCAAGAAAACAAATTAGATTTATGGTCAGGAATTAGGAATATCCCTATCATATGCTAATAAATTTAAAATAGCATTCAAAAAGCTTACTAACTTGAAAGAGAAATGCCCTGCCCTTTTCTAACCTTAATTTTTTTTTTCCGCCTATACTTTTGGTTGGAAAGAATCAAAATGTGGTCTATGAGATCTAAAAATAAAATATCTTATTGATTCCAGGAGTAGGGAAGTGGACCATGACCAAATAATTCTCACCATAAAAGTTCTCAAAAAAAAAAAAAAAGTACCAATAGATGAAAATATTGAATGAAAATGCTGGGAAATTTCTATTATTGGACACCAGCAAAAAAAATAAGTCTCATAATGTAGAAATTAGAAACTCACATAATCGTATCATGTTTTAAAATATTGATTATAATTTTAGGTTCGCATCTAAAACTGCTAATCAAAATTTTAAAAAGAAAAAAAAAGGATATATGAATTTAGAAAACTTTTAATGAAAAATTACCAAATGAAATTAATCTAACAAATCTAGACTCCAGTTTAATTGTTATTATTAGAATATAGGGATGTTTATTTTTCTTTTTGAGGTTTTTTGTTTAGTTTGTAAAATATATATTGAATTAGTATATCAATAGCAATCAGAACAATAGATAATAGAAGATGGATTTTCTAACAGTTCATATTAAAAAATAATGTTTTAAAATATTCTGTTAAGAAATTCTACTTTATAAATAAAAAATAAATATATCATCAAATTTTATTTATTTAAATTTTATATGTATAAATAATAATTACTAATAATAATTTATCAAATATTTATTATTAATCAACAACAATAACTAGCAAGTAGTAACTAGTTAAAACAAAGCAATAATTAAATAAAAGAGACCCTAATAAATAAATAAAAAAAAACTGGCGCCAATTAAATAATGCAAAGGATAGTAGGAGTAAGAAATAACCACCAAATTGATTATCCATAATGGAACCTAACGCCTCATTTCTAACGCGCATGCAGTATCTAAAGTTCCATCTCATTATTACGACCATAACTCACAAGAATTAGATAAGGTTCTTAACCATTTCAACATCGATATAAGTTAATATTTAAACATGTTTATTATCACATTCTTTAGTAATTATATTAAACTTACTTCAAAAGGAACCGAACATATGTTTGCCTCTACAATAAAAAAAAATATTATATAAAAAAAATAGTGATTTAAATGAAGGACAGAGATGTGAACGATATGTCATTCAAAGAGATAAGCTCAGACACGCGCAACCAAGATCAACGATATCATAAGACTCTAATAGTCTCTTTTTAATCTGGAAATAAATTTTTTTTTAATGTTTTGAGTTATTGTTGATATATTTTATCGGCTGATAAATTTATTTTTTTATTTTTTTAACAAAGTGGATAGTTTTACTTAGTTTTTTTTTTTACCTTTATTTTAAGAGTTTTATTTTAAATTTATTATTTCATCTCTCTCAATTAAAATTTTTATCTTTTTTTTGAGAATTTTAGTAGATTAAGTTTTGATTGTTTAGTAATATATAATGAGGTATTATTATACATCGTCTCTCAAATTTATTCTAACGTATTATATAAATTTCAATTAACATTGTGTTATAACGTCATATTTGATGAAAATTTTCATAATTGATAAAAATAAAGAGTTACCAAAGAAGATTCATAGTTAAAAAAGAATTATAATTTTAAAGTTGAACCAATATGCAGTTATTAATAGTGTTAAAAATAAATTTTATATTAGTATTCTAGATCTCAAAATTATTTTCTTTTTGTAAATATCATGACTGTTTATGAATGTCAATATATTTATTATTCAAATAAGCGAAATATGATGAACCAGACTGTTACTGTATTTAGACACTTTGGGCATATCTTCGATTTGAGAGAGTTTGACATATAAACCTTGCAATGGTTTTAACAAAAATGGAGGGAGGTGTGGAACTCCCTAAAAGCCATAGGCTAGAACACTCTGAAAGCTATACCCTAGTCTAAATTGACGGCCAAACGACACTGCTCTTGAATCAATTTGACACCGAGCTGATCCCCTTGCACCAGTCTCAGTATGTAAAATTACCGATTATCATCATAAGGTTAATCAACTCCTTCCTTATAAACACAACAATCCCAAAAGTAAGAGAGACTATTGGCAATGAAAGGCATCTGATTTGAGGTTATAAACCTCAATGTAACTCATAGAGAAAGGACATATTAATAATATTAATATATATATATATATATATAATTGTATAAATAATTTTATTTTTTAAATATATAATATAAAATACTACTTTTTAATTGTTTTATTATTTATTTTATAATTTCTATTTTTAGTTTAATAATTTTACATGGTAATTTTCTTATTATTTATTTATTGAATAATTAAATAAATTATGATACCAATATATATATATATAGACACACACACTTAAAACTACATATAGATATAAAGATAATAAAAAAAGAAAAATAAAAAAAAAAGTCATCCGCATTAGAGACTGTGAACAAAATATATATATATATAAGTCTGTTTAATTTACTTGTTAATAATTTGCTGGTTGTTGTTGATTTCAGATAATTAATTATTAATTAACATTAAGTGTTTGATAAAATTATTGTTTGTAGATATAATAACTAATACAAACGTAAATTTTAATCAAGCAATAAATTCTTATTTTGAAACAAACACCCTTTAGATGACAAGGGAGAAGTGCTTTAAAAAAAAGCTAAGAGAGAAATTTCAACGCTAAAATAAATTTTGTACTCTATTTTTTTTTTCATTTTAAATAAATTCATTACTATTCAAATCAACCAAAAAAAGAATATAGAAAAAATAAAAGAACAAACTATGGCTACGACTAATAGATGATTTTTATCTAAAATCACAAATCAAATTTGAAAAATAATAAATTAAAATAATTGAATAAGTTTAGATTTAAATTTAATTCAATTAAAAAATTATTATTATAATATAGTATTGATTTTATATTATACTAACAAATAATCATATATACGTGTGTGCACATATTTAAAGAAATATTATAGAATTTAAATACATTATATAATATTTAAACTCTCAAAGTTAAATATTATATTTAAAATATGTATTTACATAGTTAATATAAAAATATTTATATTATTTATACATATAATTTTTAAAGAAAATTTTTTAGATTATATAATATGTAATCCAAATATATATGTACACATACAATTATAACGCTATATATTTGGAATTAATTTCAATTTTTTCTCTTAATTTAGTATTTTTAGCGATTAAATTGAAAGCTAAATAGAAACCTTTGGTTTATTATGTGAACATTCTGTATTGAATCTTTTATTTAAAATATGAAAATCAAATCAAATTAGATTAATTTAAAAAGCATAGAAAAACCAAAAGATCGAAATCAAATTAAATTAAAGCTTTTGATACCATTTGATTTGATTATATACTTATTTAATTTGATTTTTTATTTTAAAAAACTAAAATTTGATATTATTTCAATTATTGTCAAATAATTAAATTAGAGTAATACATGCTCAGCTCTAACGACTGGACATAATAATTTATCACTTGCCTAACTTCTTAGTCATCATTAAACACGAAAAACAACAAAATAAAATACAAATTTCATATGAATCAGTAATTGTCGTTTGCTTTCTACTTGACACCTCCCCAAATCCCAATAATACGCATATATACCCGCTTTACATTAAACAATTTTACTTTATTTTAATTGAAAAGTTAAATTTTATTGGTTAGGGTACATCAAAAAATTAAAAAAAAAAAATCAAGATTGTCTGCAATTTTATCAAATATGCCTTCAATTATTAAATTATTAATTTAATAATATTAGAAAATTAAATCTAATTTTTTAAATAAATATTCTAAAAAATACCTTACATTAACTTGATGTAAGCATATGATTTTAAAATTAGTTGAAATAAATTTAATTTTAAATAATAAACTTATTTTAAAAATACTTCAGTACAATTAAAATTAATTTAAAAATACCTCAATGCAATTTATGTTATAAAATTAATTTAAAAACATGATGAAAAATAAAATATAAAAAAAGAGGAAGCAAAAGCTAACTGTACCCAAGAAGAGGAAGGACCATGGTTTGTCGTTAAAAGAATACTTGAAGCTATTCCTATATAAACCCGTCCCATAAAACTCTTCACCAGCCTCCAGCCGTCATCACCACCACTATCGTGCCCGTCAAGTGTATCCCAACCAGACCCGCCATACCAAAGAACGTTACAATATCAATATATACACATACATAGTTTTCTTTGTATCTTCATGAACAAGCAATGGGCAACCTCTGTACCTGTTTCGCGCCCAAACAAGTGAAAAAGAAGAAACCCACAAAGCGGTTACCGGGTAACCAGCAACCGGTGCTCAATTCCAGCAACCGGTGGACCCGGATGCGATCCGCGCGCAAAGACAGTACTGATTCCTTGATTCAAGAACAGGCTTTGGCCGCAGCCATTCTCTTTAGACAGCAACAGAGCGGTGCCGGTTCTTTGCCGTTTGACCGGTCGGCGTCGTTGCGGTGCCCAAATGATTCCGGGTCGAAGAAAACCCAGTTGCCCCGGAGCTCCAGTTCCAGAGCTCGGTCACTTATTGATCCGTTGTTGCAGCCCCACCAATTTGTTTACCAGGTTCATGTCGTTTTTGAGTTTATATTATGTGTGTGTATTAACGTGCATATGCATAAAGTTTTCTTTTTTCTTTTCTTGTGGAAATGGTAAAATTTAAGCTGTAGTTTTTTTTTTGGGTGTATACGCATAAAGTTTTGTTCTTTTTCCCCCTTCTTTGTTATGGAAATGGTGGAATTTGTATTGTGGGGTTTTTTTTTTTTTTTTTTCCTGGGTTTTGGGTTTATGATGTTAATTATGGATGAGTGGATCATCTATTGGTACGGTTGATGAATTTGGGATAAATTGTTATGCGGTATGGTTAATTATGGAAAATGTAAGATTGTCTGATTTTGGTATGCTGTATTTTGGTGGGTTTGGGTTTAAGTTGATAATTAAGGGTGATTAGAAAATTTTATGGCTGCTATGTTGGATTATCTCTCATGTTTGTTGGAGAAAGATAATGACTTTGATTAATTGTGTCTTTTTGGTCTGGGTCCTATGGGAGTGAAGTGATGGTGACGGCTCCAGATGGTGAATTGTAGTCTTTACTGATTATTTAAGTTTCTATGTTTGTGTTACTATTCATTTTACTTGTTTAGAGGGCTGAATTGGCTTATGGGTTTGATGAATAGTCTGTTACTTGCCTTATATTTGGATTCTTTTCTGAAAGATTGAAAATTTACGTCTTTGATCACTACTTACAAAAAAGAAAAAAAAGTTTCTTTTAGGAATTTGCTTCTCTACTGGTACTTTTATGTGGACATTGTAAAGCTTTCGGAAAATCAATTGACAATTTGAGTATATTTCTACGCATATTTCTCTGTAATGCCTAAATTTAAGATCATATAGTTTACATGTGCTTGCTATTTTCAGTAGTCTCTTTCCTCTTCCATGCCATGAAGATCAGAGGATCATCATGTAAACAGCTGAAGGAGGTCATGTACATTCATATTTCCTTTATTATAGGCCAGTTAAAACAGGCTTGAGTCCTCCCTTCTCAAAAAAAAAAAAAAAAAAAGAGGCTTTAATCCTCTAACTAATTCATTTATAGGTTATCTAGAATTTAGATGCATGTTATTTGTGCCATGTGAAATGTGAACATTTATGTGTATGTATATGTGTATGCTTGCTAGTCATAGATATAAAAGGTAAGGAATCACAATGACTTACTTTCTGGCTTCTGTCACCATTGCATTTGGCACTTTACAGCTTGGTTGTTATTTAAAATTCTAATCTTGTAATGCATGAATAAAGGCAATGTTTGGAAAACTATGGCTGAAATCAACTAATGATTTTTTAATAGTTTAGAAAATACAAGAGGATGAAAATTAGTTATGTTGAAGATTGAAGTCATTCTGCAACTAATAATTTCAAATCTAAAGCCTTGCACTTTATTCACAACTCTTTAATGTACTTAGCATGATGTCAAGAAATCACATCAGATTGCTTTAGGCTTAAGCTTAACTTTGCTTATCATTCTTGGCTATAGTTAATTAGCAAGTTAATGACAATTATTTGTTTCTTATATGATCTGACTTGGCTTATTTCTTGTATTTCCTGCTATAGTGTGCCTTTGGCATATTGTTGGTGGTTCCTTGTACTAGAAATTTTCTTTGGACGGTTTTACTTTTTGATTTGATTTCAATGAACAGTTTCAAAGTGCATATTGAAATAAAGAATGTAGATTGTTTCCCCACCTACTAGTTGCTCTGTCAACACAGTTTTTTTTCCCCCTAACTCCTTTTGTTTTAAACAGGATATTAAGCTTGATGATCTTGAGACAAACCATTTTGTCCTTGTTCACGGGGGAGGCTTTGGTGCTTGGTGTTGGTACAAAACGATAGCACTTCTGGAAGAGGGTGGTTTCAAAGTTACTGCTATAGACTTAACTGGTTCTGGAATCCATTCTTTTGACACAAATGGCATTGCCAGTCTTTCTCAATACGTGAAACCCCTTACTGATTTTCTTGAAAAACTTGCCGATGGGGAGAAGGTCCTTTTACTTTCCTTCATGGTTGAATTCTTTTCTTTTATAAGTGCTCTTTTCTTTTTTCCTGGCAGTTGGGTTTCTAAAACTTATACAATTACCACAATACTATAAGTATCATCCACATTGATAATACAGAATGAACTTGTGCATTCTTCATTTTCCTATAAAAGTTTGTTTCTGAACAGGATAGGTTCTTGCATTTACACACCCCTAATGCATAGAGTTTGCATAGTTTTCATCTGAATCTGATCAAAGCTTTAAGTGCTAATTTTCTGATTGATTATATGATAAGGAACTTTATTTGGCACCATGTTGTTTATCTAAAACTTAATGTTGAATTAACATATGACAGGATTATAAAAAACTTCAGCATTGTTCTCATTGATTGTTTTTGAAATGCCAAAGTACACAACTTGCTTTTACTAATTTGAACTAATCAACACAAACACTTCTTTTTATTTTCATTGACATTAGAGGCAAGATTGCTGTCTCTTGCTTTTAGCATGAAATATATACTGGATCTTCCACATGAAGTTTGCATGGTTCGGTTTTGAGTTATTTGCTGTTGGCATTTGAAAGCATATGATATAGTAGTAGAATTTCTCTTAAGATATATATCGTTTTAAATTGTGCAGGTGATTTTTGTGGGTCATGATTTTGGTGGTGCTTGTATATCATATGCAATGGAGTTGTTTCCTTATAAAACTTCAAAAGCTATTTTTGTTGCTGCAGCAATGCTGACTAATGGACAGAGCACTCTTGATATGTTTTCAAGACAGGTTTAGCCTTTGCCTTATCTATATTGATTTTAATACAATTGCTAATTGCTTACTACAACATCTAGGCTGGGCATAGTCTTGGGGTTTCTCAACTCGGATGAAAAACTGAACCGAAAATTAGCAGAGAATCAAAACCAGACTGAAAACTAACCTGAGACTGAAATGTCTTGGATTGAAATAACCTAGAGCACTAGGACTGACTATTCAATATGTGTGTGTGTGTGTATATATATATATATATACACACACACACACACATACACAATACATAGTTTAACTATATATGATGACTACTTATATATAATATATGAATATATTGTAATTATCAATTATATTTATTACATAAATAATTAATTGTAGACTAGTTATTAACCTGTATTGAGTTATATATACACTATGTAGTATAGTTTATAGTTATAAAAGTTGTTTGTCTCTCAACTTTATGTATTCACAATTTATATTTTTAAAATAGATATGGTTAAATAACTAATTTTATAAAATAATATGTTCTATAGATTTCGCAATGATATTTTATATGCATAAAATAATTTATAAATAAGAAAAAACAATTTTCAAAACTGAATTAAAACGAAATTGAGATGTGGTATGTGAGAAAATCCATTCCTACATCAAAAGTGGGTTCAGGCTTGTCTCTTATCTAAGGAGGCATAGTCTCCTTTTTTCAATCCATAGAGCTTGACATTTATGTCTAGGAATTCATAATTTTTTTCCCAATTGAGTCCTGGTTAGATTAAATTTGTATAATAGTTTAAAATTTTTAAATTTGGATTTGATTTTTTTTTAGTTTGGAACTAAGAACTAAATTGAACCGAATCAATTAAAATTGATAAACTAGACTGAACCGAACTGATTTTTGGAGCTGGTCTTTTCTCTTTCGGTTCTAGTTTTGGTCCTTCAACTTTTAAAAGACCGGAAATTCGGTCTGGTCATTTTGTACAAGATTGGAGCTGTTTTAGAGCTTGGCGCTGTTTTATTTTCTTCAAAAAGCATCATGGAACCATAGCAGCCCCTATGTATACGTTCAAACTGTGAAGCATACCCAAAACAAGAACTACTGCATGCTTTTGTTTTCTGAATTTTTTAAAGAAACTTCTCTAGCCATAGTCAATGTTAAGGTTTCTCCAACCCATACCCAAAACAAGAAATACTACATGCTTTTGTTTTCTGAATTTTTTAAAGAAACTTCTCTAGCCATAGTCAATGTTAAGGTTTCTCCAACCTTTTTGTTTGTGGATGGGCTTCTTTTAAATTTAATTTCCATTTGGAATTTATTGTAGTTATTTCTCCATTTTAGACCAAGTTTGTGCAACCTAGTTGTGTTAGCTTGAGGACATGACGTCAAAACATGTATTGGTCTCTTAATAGTGAATGTGTTGAAAATGAATGCAGGCAGATTCAAATTACCTGATGCAACAGGCACAGATATTTGTGTATGCAAATGGGAATGGTCATCCTCCAACTGCCATTGAACTGGACAAGTCGTTATTGAAAGAGTTGCTGTTCAACCAAAGTCCTGCCAAGGTGTGATTGAATTCATGAGTAATTGCATTAAACCAATTCTTCATTGTTTTTCATATTCCAAAATCCATTAAAATTATTCATACATTTAGATATGGGACTCTCTGCTTTTGTCATTACCAGAATTTTGGGATACATAATCAATCTGCACTTGCCCAAGTTCTTGGAGTGTTGGTCTCTGGATGGAATCTCCAGGCTATCATCTCCTTTATAGAGGGTTTCCTCCTGTTTTATAGCTTAGGCCGGCCTTCCAATGGAGGGGGAAAAAAAAAAAAAGAAAAGAATTTTGAACACAGATCTGTGCACATACAGACTCACAATAGAGAAGTCCCATGAGGTCTCTGACTACCAAAAACATGTAACGTTTAAATAATTATCTTTCAGTATGATTGGCATGTGAGACTTGAACTACCATAGTTGTGGTTAAGTTCTATATATATATATATATACAAGTTATTTGGATTCTGATTGGGATTTGAACTTATTGCCTCACACACCTGGACACAACTCCAGTACCATTAAATCAAAGGCTCATCAGTTATTATGAATATCTTTGAACCTGAAAAGTCAGATCTAGGATGGACTGCTGAAATATATTGTGCAGTTAGGTCTATGTATAATTAGCAGTGTAATTGTGATTATTTCTTGTAAAAATTTGAAGGCATGATTGAAGCAATTCTACTTTTAAATGTGGATATGGCCTCTTGGGCCATTTGGAGTCAGCATCAATGCTGAAGGAGGCTCAACTAGTGAAAAGAGGTTTTCTTTTATCGTATTTTTTTTTCTGCTTAGGGATGCGATTCCTTTTGTATAGCCTTGCTTTTGAGAGATGTTACAAAGTTTCATGACAGATATGCAGCTGAGTTAAGGACAGTTGTCGGGCATGGTTCAAATATCTGGTTCTGAGGGAAATTTTTTATGCAATTCTGAATTGGTCTATAAGTATCAGTATACTTAATTGATTGTCCAATTTTAACAGAGATATTTTCAAGTTTTCTCTTTCTAAGCTGACGATGTGCACAATTCTGAAAAAAAAAAAAATCATTAGTCAACTATTCAACTTCAGTTCTCTAATTAAAATTAACATGGCTTCTCAACTAGCAACACACGCATGCATGCGCGTGCGCATGCACACACAAAGTAACCGTTAACTAAAGCTTCAGCTTCTTAATGGTGTCTGCTTGTATGCTTATTATTATTATTTTTTTTCTCTTCCTGCTGTTACTCATCTCTTCTTGCCTCTTTTGGTTCAGGATGTTGCCTTAGCATCTGTTTCAATGAGGCCAATACCCTTTGGACCAGTTTTGGAGAAGCTCAGTCTTTCTGATGTGAAATATGGAACAGTCAGACGGTTTTATATAGAAACTCCAGAAGATAATGCCATACCAATCTCAAAACAGAAACGCATGATAAACTCAAGCCCCCCAGAAAAGGTTTTTTGTTTAAAAGGTTCTGATCACTCACCTTTTTTCTCAAAGCCTCAAGCGCTTCACAAGATATTGATAGAGATCTCCAAGATGCCTTCAACAGGATAGATGAATAATTGGATGACTTCTTGGAGTCCTTAGAGTTGCGTTGACATGACATAGATTTGCTAATCACATTGGTCTTTCTGCAACTGGTTAGACGGCAATATTTTTAGCGGTTGTGGAAATGCATATAGCATTACCACTAGATTTTCTGGTGTTTAATTTTCATAGGAAAATGACAACTATCTTGGTGGGGTGCAAATGATGTTTATATCCTTTCTCTTCTCTCACTTCTCTTTTTTTTTTTTTTCTTTTTGATTATTTTGGTTTTGTTTTTCTTCTTTTTCACTTGACAAGATAATGCTATGTTTTGTTTATGATAGTGAAATTTTACTAAGTATGGAGAAAAAACCATTTATTTGAATTAAATGATAGAAATTAGTATAATATGATTAGTGATGTTAATCAAAATTTAAGAGGATTTTAATCACAATTAATGAAAAAAATTCATCTGCATTTCGACCATTTTCCATTATTAGTTTTTTTTTTTTCTTCAGTTGAGAGTTTTGTTTTGATATCAGTTTCATCATTGTTACCAAACGATACTGCATCTATCTCTCAACGGCAAAGTACAATGCCTATCTATAGATGTAACCCAATCTCCTTGCATAATAACAAACTTCAGTGTAGAAGAAGCCATATTGTTGATGGTCGTTGCGACTTTTAACAATTCAATTATTCTCTGATCTGAAATCTCCACTTGCATTCTTCTCCAGGGAACCAAAAAAATAAAATAAAATAGCGTCACCCTCATTATAATTTAACACTTAATGTGAACAACTTTCGTATTTCTGATTTCTTTCAGAAATTATTATGTCTTATGCTGGTGCTTAGTAAACTTTTTAAGTTCTGCATTGTTAGGAAACGGTGTCATAATAAATGCTTATTACCAATGCCAACAACTCCGCTTTTAACTTGGAAGTAGCATCAAACTTTTGTGAGTGATTGCTGGAGTCCTGTCCTTGTGGCTCAGAATTAGATTTGTGAGATTCGATGTCCCTTTTTTCGTACTAAGCTGGACCATAGATTAGAGACGGATGAAACCGACAGATTTTGGTAATTAAATTACGCTCAAAGTGTCTAAGATTCCAATTTCAGTAACAATAATTTTTAAAGTAATTTCACGGGTAATTGATTATGTCGTAACTAATTTGAGTCTTTTTATTTTTGTTAAATCATTCAGTATTTTTATTTTTTTATTGAATATAGAATTAATTCGAATTCAATCAGCTAAAACAACAAGGTAACAACATTTTTTCTATTGAGTTTTAATATAATTGCATATTTGTAGTTTGAATTCGAGACCTCTGATCAAATTAGGATATTTTTGTACTAACTGATCTATACATATTAATTTTAATCTTTAATTTTATAGTCCCGTGTTTAAATTTTAATTAAAATTGACTTAAAAATTAAGATAAGAATAAAATTTTGAAGAAAGAGAAGACACACGTGAGCAAGACTCTTTACCTGACAGACAGCCATTGCCGACCGCTTGAACGTTTTAACAAACCAACAACGAAATCCAGCTCATTATCTTTTCTGTTTTCTTTTTTTTTTTTTTTTTTTTTAAACATGACTACTATTATAGTTATACTTTTCCGTTCCTATATATGCACTCCTTACCTTTATTAGCTTCCCATTCTCCTTTGCATTACCTTCTTCAAATTTTGTTTCAAGAAAAAGGTATACAAATGCAACCCATTTCATAACTCTACACAAACATTACATTCAGAACCATTTCAAGCTTGTTCCTTGTATTAGATTCTGAATGTTTCTTGTGTTCTTTCACTTTCTTTTTCTTTCTCATGTTCAGATGCGCAGTTTTCTTGCTGCATTTGTTTCTGCGTTGTAATTTTTTTTTTTTTACCATTTAACATTTTGGATCTTGTCACAGCTTTCTATGTGAAACAAAATTGAGAATTCTAATTTCCTTAATTAATGTTGCCTATGGGTTTTTTTTTTCTTTTTCAAACTGTGTAGGCAATAGAGTTATGTTGTGCAGATCTTGGTGTAGTTTGTAAATTGGAATCATGCTGGTGGCTTTTGCAATATGTTGGCTGGTTTTAGGATTGATTATTTCTCCTACCTTACACTAATATAGTATTTGCTTTCTTCAGAATCTATAATATTATTTATCTTCTTCCGGTCATCAGTCTCTGCCACCAATTTCTTCATTTTTAGCATAAATAAGAAAGGAACAAATGTTTTTAGCAGTATCTTTTCACGCATGTCTAAATCTTTATGGGGAAATTTTGAATATTACATAAATATGGGCAGAAATTATATTTAGTGCTTGTTACTTTGATGTTCTGATATAAGAAATTGCGCAAGCAATTGCAGAAACAACCATCCACCAGATTAACTTTGTAAAACTGGTTTATTAAGACTATAAAGGGGATTTATTACAGCTCTCCTGTTTCATAGGAATATGATCATATATGCCTTTTCTTACTTGAATCTCCATTTACCCTGTCTTCCTGGCAATCAACTGCTTCTCTAAGTTTATATGCGTCCAAACACAATTTTCTTTTTTAATTTGTCTCACCAGCATAGTTTATATGTATATTTGTACCAGGTTTTCACTCAATAAACAGGGAATAGCGAAAATGGGTCGTGGAGTTAGCGCTGGTGGTGGACAGAGTTCTTTAGGATACCTGTTTGGTAATGGGGAGACTGCTAACAATGCTTCAGCTAAACAAGCTGCAAACAATAGCCCTTCTCAGAAACCTGCTGTTGCTTCTCAACCAATCAGCAAGGAAATTCCAGCAGGCATCCATGGAAACCTTACTAACAATTACTATCGAGCGGATGGGCAGAACTGTGGTAACTTCATTACGGTATGATCCAAGCTCGTCTATACCTAAGTGTGATATAAACCAGGGAAAAAAGTCTTTGGTCTTCTTGAAGTTGAATATAATTATCCATCCAGGCTTTCTGGTCTGTGCTGATTCTAGATATTATTTGTTAGAATCTTGAATAGGTCTAGTGCTGTTTGCTTGTCATACCATATTCTTCAAAACGCAGATGGCTGAGTAATTTGTCCAACATTATTTATTGGTTATTCCTGCAATGGCTTGCCACTTTATACTGAATAACGATTCTAGTTGCTTTTAATTTTGCTGGTGCAGGATCGGCCATCCACAAAGGTTCATGCTGCCCCTGGTGGGGGATCTTCTCTTGGTTACCTCCTTGGTGGGAGTGGAAACTAATTTGCCTGTCCCTAAGAATGAACTATTTGTCCAGTGTTGGCACATAATTTTTCCAGGAAATTTGATTTGATCTCTGTCTGTCCTGCGCTAATCCTGGTGCAGTGTGAAGCATTTCTATGGAAATAGTTATTTGGGACAAAATCAGTTGCATTGCTGGAATATTATTTATCCAGGGATGTTATTAACAAAACAATGCATAATGCATGTCCATTCTGTAATTTTGTGTTACTACTCAATGCTGTACTTTATGTTTTACATACACCACCAAGTGAATGAATGCAGCGATTACAGTGAAGTCAAGCTATCCTTCTTTTAAACCATCCAATTAAATTCACGAAGAATGACCTGATCATCGACACAAACTACCTCTTCTCAGGGATTATGATCCTTCAAACTGCAATGAGATGCAAGGTTTTGTGTAACTAAAAGAGCATGTAACAAGAAACAATCATTTGCCTAAATCTTGACAAAAACTGCAGTGGCCAACCCTATTGCGATCATGATAGTAGTTCAGTTGGTTAAAACACTTCAAATATCTTGATACCAAGTTATCGTCACGGACATTCATACAAAGAAAACAAAGGAAACAGCCCATAAAATTGGTAAGTTGGTCTTCTTTATCTGGTAAATAAAGCAATCTCCCTTCCATGTCACAGAGATTACCGGATTAGCGGATGCCAATATAAGAAAAAATAGATAGAATATACCAAGAAAAAAAAATACTACAAATTCTGATAAGCAAAATGAATTAATATATATGTAGCACGGAGACGGGGAACAAAAACTGGAAAACGACATTTTTTAAAAATGTACAAAACGGAATGCAGAAGAAATATATAAATATAACAAAAATAGGGATATATTTATAAATATTTTTTTTACATATAATAAATATTGAAGTTACTAATTATGAGATTATACAAGAAATAATATTAAAAATAATTATTTAAATCAATATTAATTATAAAAAATTAAATTGAGATGATAATAATCAATCTAATGTTTAAATAATAAATATTAATTATTTATAAGTTTAGTAATCAAAATTAATAGTAGAAAAAAAATGTGTCTTTAAAGTGGAAACATATTTCTTAAATTTTCAGAATTGCAAAAAATATGCCTGAAACACTTCAGACAAGTTTCAATGAGTTTTCTAGAAGAAATATTTATGAAACTCGGAAACGCTTCCCTCTAACACTTTGTTTGGATTGAGGATTTATAAATGGTTGAAAGAATTATTAATGGAATAGAATGAATTTGTTTAGATTGAGGATTTATAAAAGATTGGAAAAGTTATTAATGGAATGAAATGAATGAATTTCATTTGAAAAGAAAGTGTTAAATTATATTTGTGTTTGAGATGGTAGAAATAAAAATGAATAGTTTGAAATTAATTCTATTTATTTGCAATGGAATGAAATGTTAACTTAAAAATTGATAAAAATACCCTTGAACATACTAATTCAGCAAAATGTTTCTTTTATCAATTATTTTATATTTTTATAATACATATTTTCAATAAATCATATTATATTTGTACTATCAATTAAATTTTGGGATTTATTAAAAAAAATACTTTCAAAATATCCATATTTTGTTATTAAAAAAATTGAATTCTTAGATGAACAATTAACATAAAGAGTTTATATAAATTTTGCAGGTCATGTTATTAATTAATCATACAAGAAAATACTTATCAATTCTTCATATCCTATAATTTCATCATAAAAAAGTACTAATTGTGCAAACTATTCAAAAGTCTAAAGTTTAACATCATTGTTCCCAAAAAACACTAACAGTTAAAATAAAATTATCTTGTCAAACTATTGAGAAATTTAACAAAAAGCTTTAATAAATAAATGAAGTTATTTTTTCAAGGTGTAGAAATCTTGGTTCTACTTCTACTCTCTCATTTCCTGGTATCCATTATTTCTTATGCTTGTATGTGTTCCAGTAACTCATTGGCCACTTTTCTCTGCAAAAAATAAGAAAAAAATAAACATATAGTAAATGTAAAACAACAAACAGTTATAAGGAAAACAAGCAAATATCAAACAACTCAAACTTCAACTCCTTCCAAAAGTAATTGGATAAATTTCATGAATTGCTAACTATATAAAATACCTATCCAATTTATTGTACTCATATCACTGTTGGTTGAAGCATATAACAAATCAACCGTCAGAGGTTATAAATTCAATATTAAAGTTCTTTGTTAAATTTTAATTTTATTTAGGAGAAAGAAATTAATCTTAATTATTGTTGTTTCAATCATCATGTAAGATAGGCAAATAAACCGTGGACTAAATAATGCAACTCTTGCTTTTTAAAGGTGAAATTTTGGACATGTTGGTGGAGTGAATAATCCAATTCAAAATCTTTCATTTTTCATATTAAAAGTAAATTTTTTTAAATAAATTTTAAATTGATAAAATTTAGTTGAACTCTATTATTTAGTATAAATTTATAATGAGTTGAAAATATTTTATTTTTTAAAATATTTTTATTTATTTAAAATAAATACAATATCAATTTAAATTATAAAACTATTAGAGTAATTTTATTTAAATTTTAATTTAACTAAATTTTCTCAAAATTTTATAATTTTTTATTTACTTTCACTTTTTCATTAAATTATTTAATTTAAACAAAAGAATTGAAATTTTTAAATATAACTTTTTAAAAAAAACATTAAAATAAAATTGAATTTTATTTATTTTTTCAGTCTAAATTTTTAAATAAAGTAGGTGAAATCACTAATTTATCGGGTATAAAATAGATTAAATCACATGGGCTTGTGGGTCAAAAATTGTTGCACAAAATCATTTTGTTACTTTGACTAGACGCAGCTTAAAGATAAATGAACAGGCTTTTTGTTATATCAAAAGAATATACATCTGCACCAAAACCTTACAAAAACAGAGAGAAAGAGCAAGAGAGCTAAAGCAATCAAGCCATGTGTAGCGATTAAAAAAAGCACAATGAGATTAGAAACGGGAACATATTGGCTAGCACATAGAAGTTTCCACATTAATGATTAAGAAGAGAGGAATTGAATTTTTAGCGGAAACCCACAGGATGAAGAGGTACTGAATTTATGATATCAACAAATCAATCCAAACGCAATTGCAGAAAGAGAGAGATAATATTATTCTATTGTGTACCTAGTTGACAAAGGAAAAGATTGAAAACTGAGACATTACTAGATGCAACCAACAACCCTATGACAAACTAGAAAACAAAATTGATTATGCCGTTACAGGTCCCATGCAAGTTTTCTCACGAAAAGGGACAATAATAACGCTGACAATGTGGTGGTGATGAAATAAAAACAAAATTGAAAGTACCATTAAGAACAGAGCAGCCCATACTCTGCTGTCATGGTGCTTAGTGAATAGATACATTTCACTAATTAGCGACATTCTTCAGGACTATGACCATGGCAACATTAACGTATTTCGAACTGTAGAAAGCAGTGTAATAATGTTATTAAACACCAGAATTTTTGTACAAGGCATACCAAAAAGATAAAAAGGACCAACAGATAAAAACCATCGCACCTAAACATGCTCGTAACGAACATTCCAACAAATATAACAATCACAAGCAACCAGACTTTAATCAATTGCCAGGTTAGAGTTCCACAACAAAATAAGTGAACTCAAAGACAGGACATTACAGTTACATAACTTAAAATCAACGATAAGAAACATTTGTTTGTTTGGTCATGGTAGTAAGCTATTAGGAGTTCCATATAGTTTTGGATTTAATCACCTGACTATTCATGATCTAATGGTAATGTATATATTTAACCATAACAAATTCCCGAAAATTTTTTCTTAGTACTAAAGCTGATTTAAATAAGATAACCAATAACAACACAATTTGTACATGATCAATTATGACTCATCTGATGAAAAATAACCAGGAAACAACTCCTTATGTTGGCACTATTGTCATTTTAATTAGAAAAGAAAAGCGAAAACACCATTCACATAATAGAAATATAATTGCAACACCGGTAAAAGATGAAGGAAATTATCAATAATAATCAGGACGTTAACCAACCAACTCAAACAAATGAAAAACAGAAAAACCTAATACCTTCTATTGGCACCAATTGATGTTTTCTAACAAAACCCATCGACAAAAACAGATAAAGAAGACCTCAAAAGTAAAAATTATTTAAATTAATAATTAAATAAAGAACATCATACCTTGAAGCTAAATGATAATATAGCAATTGAGAAAAAAAGATAAATGATTGACGTGAGAGGATTGTTCTTCGATGGGAGGAGGACCTTAAGCAGCAGCGTCAGCTATGGAGGTAGCAAAGTGGTAGCAGCAACGGCAGCTATGGAGCACCAAGGCAGCATCAGCTGCTATGGAGGTGAATGCAGCGGCGATGGAGTGAAGCTGAGATCAAAATAGAGTGACCTTAGTGTTAGGTTTGGTACCAATTGCCCAAAAAGAGCCCCGAGAGCAAAATAGACTATCTATTTCTTCTTTAATTTGAAACCAATGGAAATAACCTGATTTGGGGTGTTTCAATATAAGAGTTGAGGTGGGTTTGGATGGGTTTAGCAAATCCTTGGGAACCATTACATTCTACTCCAACACCTTCCATCCAAACATAAAAACCATTTTATAAACCAGTCTCTTTCATTCCATTCCCTTCTAAACATCTGATCCAAACAGAGTGTAAAAGTTTCCATGCATCATAGATCAACATAGAAAGTCAAACAAATCTACAATTCAGGATGAAACAGAATTCAACTAAGATTATTAAGCAAATATTCCAAGCCAACTAAAGAAAAAGAACACAAAGATTATCATCCATATTCAAAAAAACATCCAGAATTAAGACATCGGCGCATTCAATTCATAATGTGATAAATTGTTCATCATATCCTGCAATATTTGAATACAATCAGATCTGCAGCTCTTATTTCAGCATATCAAATGCACAAATAACACCAATATCACTTGCTCCCTCATAAGTCATAGATATCCTTCCCTCAATGAATCCATGTGAATATACTCTATGGTAAAAAACGATCGAGAACAATCACCGAATTCTTACCTTCAAGCTCACACAACAAATATCAAATGTGCAAGAATTTTTTTTTTAAAAAAGCATAATATTAAAAACAACGGCATAAAATGCCTAAAAGCAAATGTTAATAGCATTTCATATTCATATTCGACTCGAAAAGATAAACTTGTCCAAAACAAAACACAATGAATTCCCCAAAATCACTAAGCATAACAATAATGATAATTATCCAAATCAATGATGCTCGAAACCGAAATCAAAACGTCCTCAGAACCCAAGCTTGGTACGGCGCCAGTGCCTGCGTTTCGCGTTGTACCTGTAAAATCCCAAATAATTGGAATCATTCAACTTGAAAGAAAAAAAAAAAAAAAAAAAAAAGAGAACAAAACAAAACAAAAGCAAAGCGATAGTGACAATGAAACGAACCTGATGGTGTTATCGGTGCGCATGCGGATCCAGTGAGGAATAGGCCTGTTTTGCCTCATCTTCTTCGCCAACTTCTTCTTTATCTCAACTCTTATGCGTCGGCTACATTCAAATACATCCATTAACACCATTGTCAACTAACTTAAATACTAACCATATAGCAAATGTAACCATATACAAGTAACAGAAATAGACATTACCATTACTGAGTCTTCTTGCCCCACCGGCTAAGATTAGTTCAGAGTCTCTGCGATGCTAAGAAGCAGCAGTGTTAGAAACCCTAGCTGGTGCGATGGAAGTGTGTTCTGATAAGTACGGTTAGCGGATTTGCCTTCGAGTAATTTCGACCGCTGGATTGTTGTAACCGTCTTTGGCCTCATCTACTAGGCACCGACTACCTACTCAAATGGCCTACCGTAAGGGTGGATATGGAAACGAAATTTTCGACTTGGGCTGAGAATTAGTTTAGTATTAGAATAAAAATATTGGATTTTTCAAAATCTTTTGGATTGGAAATAAGTAAATGCATGATTTTGGTGATTTTGTGATATTCAAACTGAAAATTAAACTAAATCGTCTATATTGGAACCAAATCATAGAACTGATATTTGAACAGTAATATATATATATATAATTAATTAACTCTCTCAATTATATATATTACTAATAATTAAACTATTTATTAATTATTAATTAATAGTAAAAATTAAATAATTTTAATTTAATATTTAATATGTAAGTTATTATTTGTAAAATATTAAATTAGCACTTATTTATTTTAGTCTTAAATGATTAAAAGCGAAAAATGTACATTTTATTTTATTTTAGTTTATAAAATGTAATTTTAATTTTTAGCAAGTTGAAATAATTAAATACTTGAACTGATATTGAATCTAATCGTTCCAAAATAATCGAATAATTAAACTAAATCGTTCTGAATTTATAAAAAATAAAACCAAATTGAATTGAAAATTCAAAATGATATTGGTTCTTTATTTTTAAAATTCTTAAAATATTGGTTAGGTCCCAAAGATTTCAAATCCCCAAAATTTACTGAACCGTGCGCACTCTTAGTCTACTCATCAAATTTTCTACATTTTTTATTTAGTTCTTTGGAGAAGGAAATTTTTTTCAAAAATGGATTAACAAATTTATTAAAAGCACATATTGAATTTGCTATCATCTCAGCAATGTGTCAAATGATAATTAAACGAAATAATAATTTAAAATTTGTTTGCTAATGATATGTAATTTAATTGATTTTTTTTACTTTCATAAATAATGCAAAAACTCTTATACAATCATTTATAAATTAAAATATTGACAAAATTAGATTTTACTCCTTTCCATTGAATTCGTTGATACAAATATTAAGGCTATATTTGTTTATAATAAAATAATTTTTTAGAAACTTTTTTTAAAATATTTTCTAAAAAAATATCTTTTTAATATTTGAAATATATAAAAAATATTAATTTTATTTATAAAATTATAATAAAATTTATATAATAAAATACTTTATATTTATATTATTTATTATTTAATATAAGAAAATATATTAAAAATAAAAATTATATGCGTCCAATAAGTTCTAGTAATTGATACCGATTGATAACAATCGATAATAAGTTTTGATAATTAAGAATAACTAATGATAATAAGCATGTCAATAAAATGTGTGTGTGTGTATATATATAATTTATTTTTTATTTTAATAAATTTATCAAGATCTAAAAGGTAATTTTTCTCTTGAAAGAGAAAATTATTTCCTTAAAAATTAATTGGCTAATTTGTTGAGTATGCTAAATATTAAAAAATATTTTTTAAGAAAATATTACACATAAAGGAAACAAGTCATAGTGATTTGGCTAAATACATCCAATTTTGTTAAATTATATTCCGTCAATTTTTTTATTTGATATTTTTTGAAAGAATTTTTTAAAAATAGCTATCACTTCAATAAGACTTCCATGTTTTTTTTAATTATATTTTATCCTTATTAAGTACAATACTATATAATTATTACACATATTAATTGATTCTAGCAATATAAAAAGGGTAATTTAGTCAATTTTTTATAATGTAGATTAATTAATAAATTTTTTAAAATTTGTATGCAACACCAAAAAAAATCTGATAAAAAAAGGAAGTATAAGCTAGTAATAAAATCAAAGTGTGGCTTCAACTCTAAGAGCATATTTGGCATTGCTATTAAAAAAATTTGATTTTGAAATACAAAATGCAAAAAATTCTCTTTTATAATAGATTATAACTTTTTTCAAATAAATTTTATTTAGTAAAAAATCTGATTTTGAAAAAATTTATTTGAGACTGTTGAACTAGGATAATCAATCCTAGGTTTAAAACCTCTTTTGATCTTGACAAAGCAGATTGATCATCACTAATGTTTCAAATAAGTGTTGTTATTGCAGAATTGAATCAATCTCTCAAGAAGAAATGAAGAAGTTGATGAATTCCAAAGTAGCATGATAATCGCGACCGCAACCTACATATTCGTGACCGCGATTCATGTTAAGATATGTTGAAAATCAAGCAGTGGAAATCGCAGTGTCATTCTCGGCCGCAATCCCTGAGAAGAGTAAAGTGAAGTTGTCACAGACGAATTCGCGGTCGAAATCTCGGCTAAGTTGCGACCACGAATTTCAAAGAAGTTTAAGAGGGAAGCAAGTCCACAACCACAGCCTGACAAGTGTCCAATAAAACTGTTGGAAGTCAAAAATCACGAAGGCATCTTGCTAGTAGCGACCGCGAACTTTGTGGAAGAAAGTC